>JAREIK010001538.1:1396363-1623033 GCA_029783825.1 Sapria himalayana
TCTCTAACAAATCTAAACTGATAAATATAATAAAAATAAAATTAATATAATAGATATATTTTATATAGATAATGATAAATCAATCAGAATATCTAAATATTTCTAATTATAACAAATCTAAACTCATATTCATTTAGTTGACTAAAAATTATTATAGATTATTATAAATTTAAAACTTCAAATAACACTTGAAAGATTTGAAAAGAGAGTGAAGATTTATATCGAGATAAATTAAACTCTTCTTTTGCAGGTAGTGCCTCAAATTGGACTGGGCTGCCCAGCCCATTTTACATTATTTCTCATATAGATATCCACCTTAATTAAACATTTTTTTTTTATTTAAAACATCAGTATGCCAACAGCTATTTCATGATGTTATGCCCATAACCTACAAGGTGCAGCTCAACTAATAACCATTTAACAAAAAATTAACACATGAATTTGACTCCCCTATCGTACCTGAGGGTTGTTCTTGTGGGGTGGGTTGTTCATCCCACAGGACTGGTCAAGGTATGTGCAAGCTAGGTAGACACCAACATTTATCAAAAAAGATAATGACACCCTGTCAAACACTCATGCCAGCATTTGAATATTTTTTCCATGCTAGTCAAGTATATGTTCTTCACAAGATGAACTTCAGTCATATTTGAAGAGATTAGGATTTTATAAGTTCAGGAACATATGCACAAGTTGACGGTTCATTTGCAAGCAGCATAATGAGCATAAGTTCTGAGGCAACTTGTTTAATCAAACAAAAACAAAATAATTAAGTATCCCAAATCTTTACATTATTAATAATGGGCATCAGCTGTAACATTTATTACAGTAAAAATAATTCCAGTGGCAGTACATTGTCCCCAAATTTGAAGCCACGGAATTTATTGAAAAACATCATGGACAACTGAGAAAGAAAGTGGCAAAAGATTGTATCAAAAAGGCAATAAATTAAACATAGAAGTACCCTTGCAATTTTAACAAGCTGGTCATTGTTGTCTTGACCATAAAAAAATGGTTCCTTTCTAAATATCTGCATTAAGTAAAATAAATTAATTATGAATAGAAAACAAAACTGAGACATTGACAAAGTTAACATGTCACGCCCACCATTCCTGCAAACATGCAGCCAAGGCTCCACATATCTAAGGAATAGTCATAGTCCTGTAGATCTACTAAAAGTTCTGGTCCTTTGAAGTACCTTGTAAAATATAAAAACAAATTTAAAGACTTTCAAGTAAATCTTGGTTAATCAAAAATCGAACTGTTTTATATTAGCACAACACTAAAATCAACATAATTTTAATGTTCCCAAAATGGAAAAGAATTAAACAACAAATATATTTTAAAACCATCCAGATATATGGAGACACATTTCCATTAACAATATGTTAGTATTGGATAAATTTGGTAAATATTTTGTAGGTGTTTATAAAAAGGAAAGCAAGCCATTCCAGGTCACTATGTCAGGCATGGCACAGCTGAGTTTGGAAGCTGGGTTGTGTTGGCCGGCAAGCCTGTTAAACAAGGCAACCTGGGAAGGCAAGTGGCCCAGTGGCAAACCGAGTCAGCATAAGCCAGGCTGGGCAATGCCCAAACCCAGCATTACCAGAGCACTAGGCACAGACCATGCCTGGCTCTGCACGAATTGAAACCAAATTGCCCCAGTTGTGTGCTAGAATAGCCTGGTACGGTCCAGGGCCTCCAAGCTAGGTTGGTCCACAGGACCGGTCCAAGCTAGTCTGGGTTTGGTCCAGCTTAGCCAGGACTTGTGTGAGGCTAGCCTAGTCACAGGCTAATGACTAGTCTTTGCACAGCCAGACCCGACCACTGTTTTTTTTAAAAGGCACTTGTGATTCATGTGTCAACTTAGATCAAAACTTCTGCCTGACCAGGGCAGATTTTGTCACTTTGGCCGAATTTGGCCCTTGCGGGCCACTTTTGCAAGTCATTTCATGCTGCAAGCAAGGGCATCATGTGTAGCACATTCTCTAATGTGTGTTTCCTATAGAGTGCCTCCTCTTGAAGGTAGCACAGAAGCCCCAAATGTTACTTTCAAGAAGGAGCTGTAATACAGTTGAACAGTCCATAGATCAGGTTAGGATATAGTGGCAACAAAATAATTCAAATGCATGAAGCATAATGAATCTGATGATGTGGCGACTGCTGTAAGAGTACCAATAGGATATAGTGGGCATTTTAACCGTGCATTTATACTGCCATTACAATGCACCATGGTGCATCATTTAACAAGGGATGGTGTTAAGACTGATTTCGCACCCAAATAGAAAAAAAAGGTGTCGGATTCATGATGGCTAATAATAAAGATTCAATAACATTCTCTCATCATAATTTTAAATTCTAAAAAATTAATGTCAACGACAAATAGATTTTGCACCATAAGCAATGTGCTGCAGCTTCGATAAAGTACAGTGACAAAACAAATGACATGCAACTATGCTTGATGAAATGCCAATAGTAAAGATGAGCAATATGCTGGCAATAGTGGATCAAGAGTGAAAATATTTAAAAAAAAAAACAGATCAAAGATAAATGAACAAAATAGTTTATCAAGTAAGAACATGATTAAACAAGGCATCCAACTATTTGTATAAATAAAATAAAAATGAACTTCATTAATTCTCGTTTATTATGACGTATAGGAAACATTGATATGTTTTCCTAATTATCAGGCCTTATATTCAAAAATAATAGCTCATTTCATGTTTGGCTCTAAATTTCAACATGACCAAAAATAGTGACCAAAATATGAATGGATAGTAGGGGATCAATCACACTCTAGCATATAAAGGTTTATATATATAATTTATTAATCTCAATATTCATAAAAAATTATCAATATAATTCATTGATCACACAAAAAAATATAAAAAAAAAAAGTTAAAAAACAATAACATCATAATTTAATTGTTTAATAATACAATTATTTGACATAAAATTCTAAAATATAAAAACTAGAAACAAAACAATAAAGTTATCATTTATATTATGGTAATCACCGGCTCCAATAAGTAATTTAAAAAGCTAAAAGTGATTTTGAGATATTTTTACTTAAATGAGACAAGACATAAGCCTAATAATAAATAAATAATCAAAAATAATAATAAAAAAATCACATAAAAAATAAAATAACAAAACTACAAATTTTATAATAAGATAACTTGTTTGCCATAGACTCATAATAAACTAATTATGTTAATTTTATCATTCTTTATCTCTCTTCCAAAATTCAATACCATTTTGGCTATAGCGATAGCTTCATTCTTCGACATTATCATCACAATCATTAGTAAAATTTCTAAAGAATTATCATCGTATCTAATTGTTCTATCATCATCTTCATCAATATTGATGTCCACTCATTCTTCTTCTTCATCCACCAACAACAATGACTTCTTTCCTTTATCTACATATAGCAATATAATAGTTATGCATTAGCATCAAATTATATGACTTCTAGATTGAGAATTAAGTGTAATGTTAACTTATAAATCACATATTCATAGTACGTAATAAACTAACCTCTACCCTTAAATTTTGTTAATATATTATTTTTCTTTTCTTGTTTCTTTCATATCTTGTCCCTGTGTGCTTTCACTTTTTGTTTCTCCCTCAAAAAGAACAACCTCAAGACCATCTTTATTAATCATTGATATATTTTTGTTTACTTGATTTATATCATCTTTTTCAACAAATCGCCCATCACCTAATGACACATAAATAATAAGCAATGGATTTTCATCATCTTTAAGTGTCTTTAGTTTCAAATGTCAATCTTTCAATCACTTGTTGCACATAATGTACACCAATGTGTTAAGCTTGTGTGTTGTCAAGTAATTTATTTTCTTTTTATACATATATTATTGATTAAACAATTACATTAAATAAATCTAATTATCTAAGATAATTAAAAATTTATTAATATTTTTAACAACGTATTTTGTATCACAAAATTTGAATAAATGAACTCCAATTATGTTCAAATTCAAATGCAAAATAACTAAGGCTTAAATCCTCACGGGACACTACAACTCTTTGTAATTCTAGTATACCATCAACAAATTAAATCCACCAACTAGCTACAACAAAATAAAAACATTTTTCCAAAAAAAATTAAACTTAAAATCTAGAAGACTGAAATATGATATCAACTTTATACTTTAATGAGGATAATTTCTGAAAAATAAGTTTAGATCTCTTCAAGATAACAAGATGTTAGTAAAGATGTTCGCTAGTTAATTTACTATGTAAAAATTACCTATAATAGTGGCTTCAACCTAATTTATTCTTGCTAAAGCAGAAGCGATTCATCTTCATGTACTTTGTCCACTCATTAAATACTAAAATAAAGATAATATGCTACATTGTCTAATTTTCATAATAAAAAATAATAATAAAATTAAATAAATATGTAATTTGCTCAAGTAAATATTAGAACCATAATATTTTATAAATAATCATCAACATCACTCTAAACTATGATTTTGTACCGAATTCCAAACAATCATCAATTTTTTACTTTTTAAGAAGATAAGATTGTATATATAAAAAATACAAAAATTTGTTACTAACACCTCTTTACATATATAAATATTTAAGTACTAATCATCATTGAAAGAGAACATTCATCTTAAAAAACATGACTAAGAAAATATAAGAAGTAACTAATTATACAAACCACAAAAATTATATCTAGCTAGAGATTATCATCTACCTCAAATAAAAAATCTAAAAACTTTCATTTCTTTTGATTCTCATAAAAATAGTAGAATCATTTAGAAGACTCGCTTCAAATAAAAAATCAATATTTGAATCAATCATAATATCCAATGGAGCAAAACCCTAACAAACTAACCCTTGTAAGTATATCAACTATCTATCTCCTTTGTAACAGCATAATATCTCTCTTAGAGAATGTTAACTTTATCATAAAAAAATATATGTTTTTTAATATCACTTATTTGAAATTATGATTAAAAATACTCATTGAATTTAACAATTTTCAACTCATTATTTTTTATAATTAAAAAATCATTTACATATAAAATAAAAAAAATCATAATATATTTATTTAAACAAAATGAGATTATTATATATGAAAGCTTCACATATCAAACTTTTGATTACTACTTTAGCCAATTCAATGACTTCTATAATCTATAGGTTATGTCTGATTATGCAGCTGAAAATCTAAGTAATTTCTCTATATATATATTCTTCTTAAAATCATAGTAAACAAATATATTCTTCAATCTAACAAATATATTCTTACAATTAGATGACATAAATGAAATAAAAATATGTTTGGATGTCATATTCTTCACTAGAGAGAAAATATAATAGTATTTCATATAATATGTTTGAGTAAGTCTTTTCACTACAAGTCTCATCTTAAGAGTATCTATCTTCTCATCAGATCTTCATGATGAATAACAACTTGCAACTATCAACAAAATATCTTGGAGGTCTAATACAAGCTCTCAAATCACATCAAAATTGAAAGCATATCCTAGTATCATTGTAAACAAAATATCTTGGAGGTCTAATAAAATAAGTCTAGATGTAATCTTAAGAGTATCTATCAATATAAATACAAGTCTTTTTCACCATAATATGACGTCGTGTGGATGAAATAATATCTCAAAAAAAAAAACTATAATATCCTAGTATCATAAAAAAAATATTAAACAAAAAAAATACATGAATATGACAAAATCTATAAGATTAGATATTAAACACAACTAATTTATTCCTTCCAAAAAATAATCAAAAATCAAATCACATTGATTGATTACATAATCATTTAGATTCTCGATAAACTAATTTTTGATCAAAGCATATTTTGTATGTTCCCTTCTCCTGATATAAACTCTAAGTCTTAGCTAGTAGAGTTTCCTAGCATCTGGCTCATAGTGAGCCTAAATTAGAATAGACTTATAAACTATTACATTATTAAAACTCAAGGATGATTCCTTTCCTAAGAAATCTCTTCCACTCCCAAAAGTTCACCTTTATTAGAGGTGGCGGACATGTCATGTCAGGCTTACACATACATATTATAGGATCTTTTAATAACTAAGTCTTGTCTTCCTTTTATAAACTTATATCAATAAATAAAAAAAATTATTAAATCTGAACTTGATCTAAATTCACCAATCTCACCACTTAATTTAGTTTACTTGTCATCTAATTGATTATATTTTAGTGCATTATTTAATAATCTCCTAAGATATCTAATATCACCACTAGTTTTATCAATATATATTTTTTATAATATATACATTATATTAAATTTTTTTGATATCTCTTTAATTTTTATTTTTAATATTCTTAGAATAAATTCATGCTAATTATGTTCATTTATTAATTTTATGTTTTTTAAGAATTTGGACCAAGGCAGACATATGACTAAGAGATCTAGTCTCACATTTTTCGGTCGATTTATCATTATCTAAATCAAAGTTTAGTTCATTTTATAATAATCAATATTTTCTATTATTTAATTTTAAAAGAGTTTTAAGTAGAAAAGAAACAACAAAAAATATAACTATTTTTGTCCATACAATAACTTTTACAATCTACAGGCTACATCTAATTATACTGCTCAAAACTTAGGAGATTGCTTCATATACACATTTCCATCAAGATCACCTTGAACAAAGTTATTCTTCAAATATAGTTAGTATATCCTCCCTATATGAATGTAATTTTGGCCATTAAAGAATAAATAACATGATAATTTATACAAAAGATTTGAGTGACACACCTCAGTAGAATTTTCATCTTAAAATGATTTATCTTCGCATCAAAACTTTTCTTCATGATGAATAATTACTTGCAAATAACCATAAACTTTCTCATATATCTAATACTAGTTTCCAAATCTCATTTGAAATGAAAATATTTATCACTTTCACGATGATCTAACATCTTTCTAAATGTAGATAATATCTCAAAAAAACATAAATATCCTAGTATCAATAACAAAAATAGCAAATAAAATAAATAAAATAAAATAAAATGTGAATATGACAACTTATAAAATCATATGTTAAATACAACTCTTATTCCATCAAGAGAACAATCAAAAAATTAAGATCATATGAATTAATTACATGATCATTTAGATTCTTGGTAGACTTATATTTAGTCTAAGTAGGCTACATATATTCTTCTACTAATATAAATTCTAAGAAAAGGGTGATAGTCTTTCAGTATTTGACTCATCATGAGTCTGATTGGAGTAGACTCATTTATTACTATGTCATTCGGACTCTAGGGTAATATCCTGCCCAAGGAAATCTCTTTATCTATCTTAGGAGCCAAACTAATTTAGAGATGGCAGACAAGCTATGTCATATTGGCATGACTCATGTTTTTAGGACTAATCAAACCACCATATTGATCAGAAACAAACAAGGGTGACCTAACACAACCCGATGGATAGGGGGTATAAAAGGGCATGTTGAATCATGCAAAAGGTATCAAACAGGTCATTCCATATAGAGACGCCTGTCAAACGTGCCATGTCATGACAGCACAGCCTGATATTTGGTGGCCCAATAGGGCCACCATGTCGTGCTTGGCACGGTATGAAAGTCATGTCATGCTAGGCATGACATGACTTAATTTTGCCAGGGCCAACACAGTCCGTCGACCATAGTCTAGCCAAATTCGGGCCAGATCATGTCCGGCCGTGCGGGGTCATGCCGGTTCGGGCCCAATTTTCCAACTTAATGCCTTAGCCTAGGACCTAGCTATGCTAGGTCCTAGGAGGCTATGATTTTAAGTTCAAGTCCGAGACCGACTTGCACAGTCACACTAGTGACTCGACTCACCATCTTTATCTTGAAATTGTGGATTAATTATTTAATTTTTTTTTTACAAATTTAATATTTTAAGTTAGTATTTATGAGTTATAAGTGCAATATTATATTATATTATCTATTAAATATATATCAATTATTCATTCATCATTCAATCCAAAAATAAATAAAATAATATAAATTCATAAACATAACTCACAAATCATAACAACATAAAATAAACTATAAACATCGTCAATCTCAATCATAATAATAATAATACAGCAAGCTCAGCTTCCTAAATGGTTCAATCTCAATGTTAACATATATAAGTATACAACTGGTCATCATCGTGTAAGTGTCTTTGATGATCACTAGCAGTGGGCTAAACATCATCTAAATCTCACGAGTCATTTGTCAGCTACAGGTATCAAACATGTCATCTCAAGTTGGCACGACCCATTTTTTTAGGCCTGAACAGGCTCGAGTGACGTGCATGGTACAATTCAATTCACTAGAGGGAAGGCCAGACACAACTTGCCACCCAAAATCAGCCAAATTTTAAGCCAATTCTTGTTTGGATTTGGGGATACACCACTCCCCAAACCCGAGCTAGCGCTCCCACTGACCCGTTTGGCTAATTGCCTCGCCCGTCAAGAGTCACAGCATCTCCATGTCATCCATCGGGCATCACCTATCACCCATCGAAAGTTGCCTCATCGCTCGTCGCCATGTGTCATGCCCAATTGCCAGAAACCCAGATCATACCTAGCATGGCACGCGGGCCAATTACCCTCAGCACCGCAAGGCACGAGTCATGTCGAAAGTGAGCCCAGCACAGGCACAGGCCCGGGCATGATCCTAAACCATGTCATGACGGGATGGGCTCTGTGCTAAGCCCGAGCCATGCGGCCCAATTGACAACTCTACTGTCAGCAACTCCTCCGCTCTTGTTCCAGCACAATATCGATCATGGTTGCCCAACCTTGAATCCTTTCAATCATTCATGCATGCTAGTGCCTCAATGAAATCTGATCGTAGTTTCAATCTCATATCCAAAATCACATTAACTATAACTAGAAAAAATAGACTTAATACTACATTCGACACCAGAGAAGTTAATAGATCCAATATCCTCTTATATAGCACGTGATGGGTGAACTATTATAATTTTTATTATTATAAAATATCAAGGTTCTTGTTATCGTTATGTGAAAAGAGTGAGTACTAATCAGTATCTAAGTATCGAGACAACCCATTCTTATTCGATGTTTTACCTCATTATTTCCTCCTCACTAACTAAATAGAGAAGTCATCATCTCCAAATAAGATATACATGTCCATACTCGTAGCCTAATTACTTTTACCATCATACCTAATATCGTAGTATGTAAATAACTCAGTCAACTTCTAATAAATAAACCCATCAAATTGATATTCCTGATTTATGCACGACGATACATATGTCAAAATATTCTCTCTTTCATTTTAACCCTATAATTCATGCAGGCAGACAGACAATACAAAGATTGAATGGTAAACCAGTACTTTAAGTATTTGGTTTCTATCTCAAGAGTCATGTCACTAAATATTGGTTCATTTCTAAATTTCCTAAACATGTTACTAATATTGCATATACACCTAAGTGCAATATACGTCATGTAAGTATAAACTAACGAATAAATATTCTTTATAACATAAAAATTTTTTAAGAATTTCATAAATAAAATTCTTGTATCTCGGTCAGTATCGTCAATAATAAGTTCATTACTCTTACTATTGACATAATCATATATCACATGTTCGAATCTAGCACATGACTCTAACATCAAGAATGTGTAATTTTAATAGTGTCTCACATCCATTTGAAATTTCGTGTTCCTTAAACCCACAGACAAATAAAGACTATTAAACTTCTATTATCTGTTAGGCACTCGAAAATATTTTGATGAGTTATATATTTTTTCTAAAGTAAAAAAAATAACATTCATCCCCGCTTGTATATGAGATTAGTAACATATACATGCATCTAACATAAAAAATTTCTCCTAATGACTCATCTCTAATGATTCTAACAAACATGTTAATGACTACTTCATTATTAGATGCGTTATCGAATGTGATACTGTAAATTTTATTTTGAATATTATATTCTCTAAAGATTTTCATCATGAAGATGAAAAATCTATAAAAATCCTAATATCTTTTTATTTAGTATTTATTTTGAATCTACATACTAGGCAGTGAAAAATGCATAAGATATATCATCGTGACTAATTCAAATATTAAACATCATGGACAATATGCCTATATATTCCATTAATTCATTCTTATATGTGAATTTAGAAATTCTATAATATGTAGGTTACAAATAAGTCTATATGATACTGATTACCTTTGGATCATCTGAAAATCTAATCGAAAAACTCATCATAATGATCAAATTGATCATATCTTCTATTTTTAACTCATTACGGTATATGAAGGAGATCAACATAGAAGATAAACTAGATCCAACCTCAAAGATACAACCGCTCAATTAAGTTAGCCTAGTATCTAATGTACCATATTTTTTTTGTGCATTATTCAACATGACTTTTTAGGTGCCCAATCTTACATGCATGTCTACGAATTAATATTTTCTCACAATATTTACATTGTACTGATTCTTCATCAATACCCCTAATATTTTTATTTTGTATAATATTAAAGTGGGTCCAAACTATAATTTTTTTTAGTTTTTTATTTTTTAGATAATTAGTCGAGACCTAATAAGCATGAACACGAATACAAACACGACGAGATACAGATATATGGTAAATTTCAAAAAATTAGGATACGAATACGACTAGAACACGACGTGATAAAATAAAATAAAAAAAAATTAATTATCTTTATTAATATTATTCTTAAAAGATATTGATAAAATAAAATTTATAATTATCTTTATAAATATTAGATATTTTATTTTAAAAAATAAAAATATTGTTTTTATTTTATAAAATAATATTTTAATTATCTTATTTTATAATTAAATATTTTATTATTTTATAAAATAAAAAGTTTTTATTTTATTTTATTGAAATCACCCCTCCCCTTGCCCCACAGAATTGGGCCACACCCCGCCCCACAGAATCGTGCCACCCCCCGCCCCACAGAATCGTGCCACCCCCCCGCCCCACAGAATCGTGCCACCCCCCGCCCCACAGAATCGTGCCACCCCCCGCCCCACAGAATCGTGCCACCCCCCGCCCCACAGAATCGTGCCACCCCCCGCCCCACAGAATCGTGCCACCCCCCGCCCCACAGAATCGTGCCACCCCCCGCCCCACAGAATCGTGCCACCCCCCGCCCCACAGAATCGTGCCACCCCCCGCCCCACAGAATCGTGCCACCCCCCGCCCCACAGAATCGTGCCACCCCCCGCCCCACAGAATCGTGCCACCCCCCGCCCCACAGAATCGTGCCACCCCCCGCCCCACAGAATCGTGCCACCCCCCGCCCCACAGAATCGTGCCACCCCCCCGCCCCACAGAATCGTGCCACCCCCCGCCCCACAGAATCGTGCCACCCCCCGCCCCACAGAATCGTGCCACCCCCCGCCCCACAGAATCGTGCCACCCCCCGCCCCACAGAATCGTGCCACCCCCCGCCCCACAGAATCGTGCCACCCCCCGCCCCACAGAATCGTGCCACCCCCCGCCCCACAGAATCGTGCCACCCCCCGCCCCACAGAATCGTGCCACCCCCCGCCCCACAGAATCGTGCCACCCCCCGCCCCACAGAATCGTGCCACCCCCCGCCCCACAGAATCGTGCCACCCCCCGCCCCACAGAATCGTGCCACCCCCCGCCCCCACAGAATCGTGCCACCCCCCGCCCCACAGAATCGTGCCACCCCCCGCCCCACAGAATCGTGCCACCCCCCGCCCCACAGAATCGTGCCACCCCCCGCCCCACAGAATCGTGCCACCCCCCGCCCCACAGAATCGTGCCACCCCCCCGCCCCACAGAATCGTGCCACCCCCCGCCCCACAGAATCGTGCCACCCCCCGCCCACAGAATCGTGCCATCCCCCGCCCCACAGAATCGTGCCTCCCCCCGCCCCACAGAATCGGGCCTCCCCCCGCCCCACATTATCGTGCCTCCCCCCGCCCCACAGATTCGGGCCCCCCTCATAAAATCGCACCTCCCCTCCCCACAGAATCACCCCCGCTCCCCACAGAATTGCTCCCCTCCCCATAGGATCGATGACTTTGACCTACTATTAGGTCAACGATATGCTACATGGCATATCGGATAAGTATCTGGCGTGTGTCCAGCATGTATCAGCGTGTCCACATATCCAACACATGGACACTCCATGTCACTGTTGTATCCATGCTTATTTGATCGAGACCATGTGAGAAAACAAGATTTTGATGGCTTAGGCCTTTGAACTTTCTGTTGGATTTTCATTATCAATATTAAATTTATTTATATTTACGTTAATGTTAATCTCGTTCTCGTTATTAAATTCATTATTTATCATTTTAGATTTTTATTAATCTATTAATTATATTCCAAATTCTATTTTTTATATTAAATAATATTTATTATTTAATTATTAATAAAAATTAAAATTAAAAAATTAAATAAAATTTAAAGAATAATACTCATTTAGTGTTTGACTATTTATGGAATGTCGATTCCTGATTGGTGAAGACAATGTCTGATATCCAATGCCCATAGCCCATAGTCTGCATGAGCCCCAAAAGTCAAATGCCCAAATAAGAAAGAGCCAAGGATAGAGATTAGACTTAGAGTTAGCGATTTCAAATTAGAGAGAAACAGACATTAACATTAACGTATTTAATTTTTTAAATATTATAGTGATTTATAAAAAAAGTATTTAATTTTTTTTTATGTTTTTAAATTTTTTAGGGCAAAAACTTGACAGACATTAATTTTTTTAAAAAAAATTAATAATAAAATATATTTGTTATTTAATTATAAGCCATTATATTTTTTGACCAATTACTATGGAAAGAAATTCAACACTTATTTGATTTCTATCCTAAAATAATTTTTTGAAAAAATAAAAAATATATTTTTTCAATCTAGCAAATTTTATATAAATAAAATGTTAATATTTAAAATTTTTCACACTCAAACTATAATTTATTGTTGCTCTCTCAAAATATCATAATTATACTAAAATAAAGATCTTTAAGTGATTTTTTTATTTATATTTTAACATTACATATATCATGTGACAAATGAGACTGAATAAATTAATATTGATGAGCGAAAATTAGATGTCAGTAGGGCAAGGTGGCCTAGGCATGGCATGAAGCACAACACAATTCAATTGTGCCTAACACGGCATAGCCCAATTCAAAACCATGCATAAGCATGTCATGGGACTACCGGCAACACGGCTTGAGAAGTGATGGGCAAAAGTTCATAGCACAAGAGACACGACATGACACAACGACCCATGTAAGTCAATTTTAACTCAGCTAACTAAATAGGCTAGGCTGGAATGAACAAATCTAGCCTGATCGGGCCCGACCAAGCTTGGCACAAGCCAGCACAAACTAGCCAAAAAACATGTCAAAGTACATGTCAGGCTACCCATTTTTTAGAATCGTGCTAGCATGACATGGCTCATTTAAAAGTGTCAAATGAGCCTTGGCATGCCAGCATGGCCCATTTTTGCTAGGCACAACCATGCCACTGTGTCGAATTGTGCCTGCGAAATCCATTGCATGAAAATGCAACGGATGTCCAACTTATGTGGCGAATTGTTTTAAAAATATTAGGCCACCACTTCAGGTGGTCGCCCTAGACAATGGATCGTGCCACCAGGCCAGACAACGAATCATGGCTAGATCGACACGAGCCAGGGCTCTTCCTGGTTCAACACGTGACTAACCGTGCCATGGAGCAGCACGGCCCGACATGAGGCATAATTTTAGACTATGTCATGTCGGGCCAGACACAATTAAACTTGGGCGAGCATGGGCCTGGCATGAGATGTCCAGCCCATTTGACATCTATAGGATCGTTTGATACCTCTAGCAAACATTATGGTTGCTAATTATGAGCTTATCGCTCAATGTTGGATTGCATTGTCGAAATTTTTGCAAAATTGAAGGTACACATGCTTTATTTTTTCGAATTAAGTTATTTTCTGGTATAATATAAAAAGAAATACAATAAAATTCTCTTACTCAATTTTCTAAGCTAAAAATAATAATTAAATAATAATTTTTATAAAAATGATGTAGACATATAAATAAATAATGAAAAGTCAATCGAAAAGTCTGAGATTAAGTTATCCTTTAACCATAAGTAAACCTTGGCCCTTACATTTAAAAACCTAAGAATAAATGAACATTTATAGTATTGACTAATTTTAAGATAATTAAAAATAAAAAATATTAAAAGTACAAAAAAAAAAATTCGGCCTAATATATATTAATAAAAAAATATATACTTATAGAAATACTAATAACACTAAACATTTTAGGAAACACGCTGAATAATACACAAAAAATATAATACATTAAATCTCAAACATGTCTGATTCTATCTGACATGAATCCAATTCGATATGGCTGAGCTTAACAAATACCTTAGTCGGACCATAAGATCATCCCAAACCTATCTCCCAATGAACCATGCTAGCACAATATGACCCGACAAAATGTATTATGTCATGTTGGGCTCAACATGGTGGCTTGACATACCTAGAAATTTTGGTCATGTCTATCCATCATAGCCCAGTCGACACCTCTACTATTACAAGAAAATAAGACACACTTACAACGTAGATATCATTTTGATCCAAGGGATGATTATAAATGTACATTTGCATGAGAGAAGACTACAAAAGCCACAATGCAAACCATGCAAGCTACCCATGAATTGGCACATATGTTATCATAGAAACTAGTTTGATCCTAGAGACTAATATAGAAGACTACTCACCAGAGAAATTCAAAGTTTTCAATCGAAGTACTAAATTTTCTTTTATTCATGTCGTTCTAGACTCCCAAATAGTATGATGAGATAATGATTATATCATATGTAATTATTCATTATTTTATTTCTTATCAATATCTAAAATTGTTTGTAATATAAAAAGTAAACACAAGACAGAATTAACATTTAATCTACATAAATGTATTATGAATCATATAAAAAATTTATCAAAGAAATAAAAAAAAAATAAATAAATTAACTTAGTTAACAAATATATAGCAATTTTCAAAATGAGTTATTAAAAAAAACTAAAACATTAAGTGACTTATTTAAGATTTACTTCAATTTATATAGTTATAGCTTTTACTTTTTTAAAAAAAAAAATTATGTATACCATTTATTAACATGTATTTGTTTTATATTCACAAAATCTATCATCTAAATTAATTTATTACCATATTACTTCATTCAATACAAATAAAATTATAAATTTCAGAATTTTTATCGATTCATAAGAAAAAAAATATGATATAATTAAAAAATATTAATGATAACAATGAGACATTGTCAATAAAACTTGAAAATAAAGATATAGTTTCACAGACTTACAAAAGATAATTTAGTATTAATGATGATATAAGAAAAAATATTGTCAAAAATATTAGAAATAAGATTATGTTTCAAACTAATATTAACAAAAGATCGAGCAGTTTATTTATATCAAGAGAGATGCTTATATATCCAAGATCATAAATTATTTTTTCTTGATAGATGAATATGAGAATATGTGTGTGTGTGTGTGATTCATAAAAAAATGAAAATGTAATAGCATAAGAGAGTGCTATAGCAGTGTGATTTTATGGACTTTGATAAAGAGTTTTGTATTTTTTATTACTTATATTCCATTATGTCATTTGCATTCATTTTTTTCATATTTTATTTTAATTTGTCATAATTATTAATATGTATGTTTTCATGTTTTATTTTAATTTAAATATAATATAATAATATATTGAAAATTATAATGCATGAGATTCATTTCTTAAAGTTTATATTAATATATTTAAGACTTATAAATAAATATTAAATATATTTATATATAATTAAAAAAGTATAAAATAACTTAAACTATGCATCAAGTGTCTAAGGTGCATCTTAAGCAAGGCAAAGATGTGACATGTAATAAGAGAGCTTGCACTTTTTAAAATTGTGGCCTATCAATAACAACTCAACAAGTGTCTCCAATAGAGTAATTAGCCGATGGTGGTAGGCCAATGTTAATACCTCAATATCATGATAAACAACAATATAAGAAATAAAATCACTAATTAATTTCTAAAAAACATGAACATATATACATAACTAAATGATAGAAACAATCCATCATTTGTGGCATTTCAATAGTAAGATTAGATACAAATTTTATGAAAAAACAAAAAAAAAAAAATTAGAAGACAAAAAAATGTTAATATATAAACAAATACATAAATTATAAACTCAAATAAGTTATTATATTAAAAGAAATAGCAGTATTATACATCCAATAGACATTAGCATAAATATTGTCATAACCAAAAAGGTTATTGGTTCTCTAGTCATTTTTTAGTCCGGCAATCTAATGTGATGAATTAGATAACATCATAAACATATATTTATTGTATTATTAAATTTTAAAAACCAAAAAATAATAAAAAAATAAAGTTTACCAAAGTTTCAACATATAACTACTCTATGTATTGAGCATTTGCATAATTTCTAACTATATATATTATCAATCACCATATATTTAATTTCTAAAACAAAGTAAGATATATATTTTTTAATGTCAATCAAGTAAATATATATTAAATAATCACATAATCGCTATTCTAATTCAGTGTGAATGTTAAACCATCTAAAGTTAAATAATCATAGAATTATTAACACATCATAGGTGAAAAATGAGTCATGACTCATGCCTGACCAGCACAGCCTGATTTTTGATGGCCAAAGCCTGATCATTGCACTGGGTCAAGTCGGATCAGACCAACAACTAACCCAGCATGACCCAAGCACTAGGCATGGGCCCTACATGGCCCAGCATCATTTGAACCCAGGCTAGCCAGGGCATGGGTTAACAGCTGGCCCTGGCTAATTAACAAAATAGTGGTAATTAAAATATATATTTTGGACAAGACACATAAATAAATAAGATATATTAGGCAAACTCAACTTAATCGTAAGATCATTGAATTTGAATTTACTTCAAGTTCAGTGACTATCTTCATTTATAATCAGATTACATTAAGAATAAAATAACTTGAAAATTTACTTATAAAAGTATTTTGCTTTAATTTGTAGATGATCTCATAAAAATGTATGGTATCCAAAAATATATTCAAGTTCAACTCATATATCTTATGATCCTTGTATCGTTGTGTAGAATTCATATTATACAAAATTATAAATTTAATAACAAATTAATAAATCAAAATTTAAAAAAATATAGTGAAATAATATTAATGACATCTCATAAATCGAATAGTCATGATAATATTTATTTTACAAATATTATCATCTAGTATGTAAATTATAACTGAAAATTAAATAACAAAATATTAAAGTTTTATGAGATATTACACCCTCATAATAATTCTATCATATATGAAAATCTTATATATATATTTAGATAATATAAGAAACAAAAGAAATATATAGTATTAAATTCTATAATATTATAAATATAGGTATCATAATAGTAAGTTCATCCATAAGAACAATCAAAGAAGATCTCCTAGTTAAGATTTTTATGTTAAATATATATATCATATCTAGAGGTGTCAAACATGTCGGGCAGCACGGGCCCAGCCCAAGGTACTGCAGGACTCAGTCGTGTCTGGCCCATCATGGCACAGAAATAGAGGTGTCAAACAAGACGTGCCAAGCCAGGCCGGCCCAGTTTTTTTTGAGCACGCCCTATTTTCGTGTCGGACCAGGCACGGCACGGTTACTGTACCATGCCGTGCTTGGTCTGGCATGGTTTATTCTAGTCTGGTCCGGCACTGCCCGCCGGCCCGGCAGTAATAGTATCATGTCGGGTCAAGCTCGTACGGGCTTGTTTAAAAAAAATAAAATTTTTTATTTTTAAAAATTCAAAGTTTTGTATATTAAAGATTAAACTATATATAAAATTTATATTATATGTAGATATTGTTTAAAATTTTAAATTTGTAACTTGATAATTTTTAAAAATTTAACCTATTATTTATTATATATCATAATAATTATATATCATATAAATACAATATAAATTATTTTATTGATATTTATTATAATAATGATTATAAAAAACTAATAACCTATTATTAATAAGATAAATATTGCTTAAAATATATTTGCAAAACCCAAAATAACTCAAAATCAAAATGAAATATTTTACTGAATATTAATTTTAAATTTTTAAATTTTTGTATCCATTTATAAGACTATATATTTTTTGATGAAAAATAAATTATTTAAATTATATATGTCTTACTAATAATTTATTTTTTAATTTATATTTTTATAAAATTAAACTAATAAATAATTAAAATGTATATTTAAAATTATAATGAATACTAATAAAAATGAGATTTATGATTTATTATTTATGGTATAACTATTTAATTGTTTAAGGTTTTTGTGGTTTTGGGGTTAAGGAATTTATAGATTTCTATGTTGACACATTTTCGTGTTTATAGGTTTTATTTAATCAATGAAATAACAAAACATTTATTTTTAAGAATTTTCATGATTTTCAAAGGTTATGACCTTTGAAAATATAATAATTTTTTAATAGTTCTTAAATATGAATACAGTACTTAGTTATAATATGTAAATAAAATATATTAAAAGTTTTTTTAAATTACCTAAATACTTAAATTACTAAAACCTTTTATTTTTAAATAAAACCTATAATAAAAATTTAATTATTTAGGAATTTTCGTGTTTAAACAACAAAATACTTAAATACTTAAATTTAATTATTTAAGTATTTAAGTATACTGATAAATAATAAAAATAATAAAATATTTTTTGTATTTAGGTATTTAGGTATTTAGGAATTTAAAAATTATTTAGGAATCAGTTTATAAGTTTAGCAGTAAAATATATTAAAAAATTATAGGTTTTATTTAGGAATTTTCGTGTTTATAGGTATTTAGGTACTTAGTTATATTTTGTTGTTTATAGATTTTTGTATCCATTTATTTTTTGATAATTATTAAAGAATAAAAGTTTAAATTTTTTTATTAAAATTTAATAAATTACAAAGTTTAGATTGATAAATTGAAAATTATTAAAAATATGTAAATGTAACTTGAAAATAATAATAAAGTGTACATTTTTTTTATTAATTTTTAATAAATCTAGATTATAATTTATTAGAATTAAATTAAAAAGTTTTAATTTTTTAAATAAAAAATTTTAACATAAAAATAAATTAAATAAAAAATTTCGTTAAAAAAAATTACAAAAATCACAAAAACAAAATCAAACTAAATGTTCAATCGGCCAATAGATACCGGATCAAAGAAAATACAACATAACGTAAATAAAAAAACATATAATCATACAAAATAAAATACCAAAATCAGAAAGCAAAATCAAGAATAAATCATACAAATCATCAACTGTGTCCGTGATCATGAGACATCAAAAATCAAAATCAAGTAGCAATGACAAATGACATGTGGCATGGCGTGGCGTGGCATTGGCAATGGGCAGGAAATCTAGCAACCACGTTAATCATCAATCGGCATATCATGAGCATCATCAACCGCAACATCAAAATCACTATCATATGGATCATCATCATCAGCAATCAACTCATTCGTTTTCGTGACAAATGCAGTCCCTGTCCCAGTTTCAGCACGATCCTGGATGCTAAACCTCGAATACTCACAATCCTTCAAACAGGCCAAGGCTTCAACAATATCTGAACATAATATCAATCTTCTATCTGAAATCACGTTCACTGCAACAAAAAAAACAGACTTCAATGCTACGCTCGACACCAGAGGAGTCAGTAGATCACGTACCATCCTAGATAACACAGGAAAGAAGGACTCATATGATTTTCACCACTATAATATATCAAGATTCTTTGTATCAACATGTGATAGGATTGAGCATTAATCGGTATCTAAGTACCGAGAAAGCTCACTCCTATGTGATAATCCACCCTGTCATTTCCCCCTCGCTAATTGAATGAAAAAATCATCTCCGAAGAAGATATCCATGTATGTAATCACAGTCTCACTACTACTACTATTATACCTAGTATCGTAGTATATGAATAGGTCAGTCAACTTCTCGTGAATGAACCATTCAAGTGGATCTTCGAGGTTCACGTACGAGGAAATGTAAGTCATGGTGTTATCTACCCCTTCCACCTTAACCCTAGAATTCATAAATGCATCGAGATAATAAAGAGATGAAATGGTAGATCAGTACTTTAAGTACTTGGTTTCCATCACTACAACCATATGGCTAAGTGTCGGGTCAGCTCGATACTTCCTAAACATGTTACTATTGTTGCATATGCACCCGAGTGCAATGCAAGTCATGAGAGTATAAACCGACGAATACATGTTCGTCGTGTCATAAAAAATCTTCATAAATTTCATAAATAAAATTCCCGAAACCCAGTCAGTGTCGTCAATAATAAGTTTGTCACTTTTACTATTGACGTAGTCGGATATCAAGTGTTTGTATCCAACACATGACTCCAACATCAGTTACGTGTAATTCCAACGATGTCTCACATCCAATTGAAATTTTATTTTCTTAAGTTTCGCTGACAAACAGACTACTAAAACTTCTGTTGTCTGCGAGGAGTGCGAATATATTTTAGTGCATTACGTATATTATTCAATGCGGGGGAACACACATTCATACCCGCTTGTATAATCAGGTTAATCACATGACACATGCATCTGAAATGAAAGATCTCTCCTGATGGTACATCTCTAATATTCCTAACAAGCATATTAATCGTTGCTCCATTATTAGATGCATTATCGAATATGATACAAAAAATTTTATTTTGAATTTTTATATTCTCTAAAAAATTCTATCAATCTCAATTAAAAATAACAATACCCTCTTTGAATACTTGAGAATCTAGTAAAAACACATCTTAAGATCCAACATATTAATTTATTTCATCCAGAAAAATAATCAAAAACAAAACAAATGAATCAAAAAATTATAAGAGAAGCTAAATAATCTCTCTATAAGATATATGACTTAAAAAGATAAAAACTAAAAAAGGGTATCATATTGATAAGGTTAGATTACAGTTAAAATTTTATTTTTTAAAAGTATTTTATAATATTCTTTTCAAATAAGAATATCTAAGTAATCTTAATCAAATATATATTAGTTTTTTCAGCAAATCAATTTTATTAGGTTGTAATAGTATAATAAGAAGCAAGATACTTAGACGAAACCAATGGAAGAATTTGTCTACTAACCAATAAAAAATAATTCATGATGAAAAAATAAGTCATGATCAAAAAATATAAATCACTCATTAAAATTCTATCAATCTTTTATTAAAAATATTAGCATTCTCTTTGAGTAATAAAATAACTATAAAGAGAACTTACTCATCCAGAAAAACAATTGAGGAGAAAATAAGTGAACCAAAAACTATAATAGACAAGATAAATAACAACTCTTCAATATATAGAACTTGAAAAAATATATGCTGAAAAAAAAAACAAATCATCTAATTGATGAGATTAAATAATAGTTTAAAGTAAATCTCTCCAAAAAATAATGTAGTATTCTTTATAAATAAGAATACTTGAGTCATCTCAATTAAATATGTATCTTTTCTTTCAACAAACTCATTAAGATGTGTTAGTATTAAAAATTTAGTATATGATTTTAGTATCCAAATAAAATTTTTAAATCAGTCTAACATTATTCTAATATATTAGGATTTTTAAATATTTTAATATTCTTATCTAATTAAATTTTTATCATTTTGTAAAATAATCTAAAAAATAAAAAAAATATGTGATTTATCACAAAAAAAAATATTCATGTATATCTAAGCAGATATCAACAAAAATATTCAAATACTTGAATTCTTATCTAGTTACATATCTACTTAGTTTCTCATACTTTTGAGTGTATCAAATTAAATTGATCATAACTCAAACTAGACTAACATATAAGATATGAAAGATTGGTAAGCTTTAATAACTAATAAGTCTCATACTCTAAAATCAAAATAACATTAAGACTAAGATAAAATATTCTCAATTTAATTAATAATATATGATCAAGCTAAAAATGTACAAGTAACGAGTCTAAATAACTCAAAAATTTAGATGATGACTTCTATAATAAGTATTAAATCAGTCTGACATATATTTTAATATATTATGACTTCTTACTTTTTTTAATATTTTTATTGAATTGATTTTTTATCATTTCATAAAAAAACTTAAAAATAGAAAAAAGATGTGATCTATCACGAAATAGATATATTCATGTATATCTCGAGCAAACATCAACACAAATAATCAAATATTCTTATCTACCATGTAGGATAGGAAGGTTTAGCAAGCTCTCATAACTTCTAAGATTAAAATATCCTTAAGAAATATTTCAACTTAATTATAGATATATGATCAAGCTAAGAATATATAAGTAATGATTCTAAAAAACTTAAACATCTCGAGAAATTTCTTACCGTTGAAATATATATATATATATATATATAATCAACTCTGTTCAATCTCAAATAAAGTGTTCCTAAGAACTTTTATATCCTACAAATAAATATTAATATAAGCAAAGACAAAATCAAAGTTGAATTATCTAGAAAGATAATTCACAAAAATTAAACAAACAAAATAATTAAGAATAAATATAACACAAGAAAGTAACAAATATTCAAATTGAATAATTTTAAATCTAATAATTTTTAAATATTTGTTGACTATAATAATATTTTTAAAATAAAAAAAATTAATAAAATATGATTATTAGTAATAAAGATATTTTTTTCCTATATCAATAATTTATAAGTCTAAAGTAAAAGAACAAGTAAAATATTTAATAATATCTAAAAGAAAAAAAAAGATATATTATTACTTTAGAAAAAATATTATATAATATTTTCCATTAGTATCACTATGGATAAACTCTGAGTACTCTTAACTAGCTCCAAAAGTCAACATGTCTCTCTCACGATTATATAAAACTATCTGTCTCATCTCCAGAAATAGTATCTAATAATTATCTATGATGTGTTTATTCTCATACAATATGTATAATAAATTGAAGTTTTTCTCCTACTATCTTTGTTATAATAATCTATACTAATTCCTCCAAAAACAAAGCTATGCTAAACCATGATTTCTACCAAATTCAATTAGGTTTTAAAATCTTTTTTTTAATTATATCCAACACAACCACGTGCTTACTAGATGCACACCTACTATGAAAACTTTTGAGTGAGCTTCAAATGCAGGCTTTTGTGTGCTACATACAACTTCATGTGCATGTGTCTGCACACATATGTGCCTACATGTTTATTCAACTGTGCACAAGCATGCTTACTTTGAGCTCACATGCTTGCGCACCTACTGTGCACCTATGAGCAATAATCACACCATAATTTTGCACAATTTTTTCTCTTCTAGTAGGTGTGTGCACTATGCTAGTACAGTATACACATTTATCTCTCTCTAGAGCTTATAACCATTCAATCACACTATGATGCCAAGTAAAATTTAAGAAAAACTAAATAATAAAAAAAGCACAATAAAATAGATTAATTTTTTGAATATGAAATTGCTTTTACAATGTGATATGTACAAAATTTAAAAAATAAGCAAAAATACATTCACCATTATCATCATCATTATAATATCTTTCATAAAATAAATTATTTAGACAATTACCTAGATGCAACACGAACATTATACTCTTTTCCAGGGTGATAAAATTCAGCAAGACCCCAATCTATCAAGCGAAGTTTTCGCAATTCATGATCAATCATGACATTGTGAGGTTTGACATCCCTATGCATTATCCCTTGTGAGTGGCAGTAATCTAATGCCTACAATAAAAATCAATATTAGGTGTAAATGTTCAGTACAATGCTATGACACACCTCAAAATTGAGAAACTAACAATTTCAACTCAAGAATGATAAATGATTATCATTGATGGAACTACAGGTATGAAAAGATTCCAGATGATTAATAAACAAGAGGTCCTTGAAATGTACTTACATTTATTAAAAAACATGGGTTGAAATCAAATTTTGATGTGAAAGAAAATGTAAACTATGTCCCCACATGTGATAGTTTGAAAGAGAGCTGCAAATATCACCTTGAGAAGCTCATACATGTAATATCGTACATCATAATCAGTCAAGGTTGGGTACAAAACTTTGAATTCTGTACTGTTAACGCATTCAAATATAAGGCTAGGAGTTTTTGAGTGCTGATCTCTGACAATGTCCAGAAGTTTAACAATATTTGGGCCACCACATAGGTTCTGAAGTATTTTTATTTCTCTTTTAATCTGCAAAGAAAACAAGGGATCTAGATGATGTGCATCAATATGGCAAAATAATCATTTCCAGGTGGCATGACCTAGATAAATTCCCAAATATATTTACTAGAGAAAATCATAGCAGATAACTTACAAACAAAACTAGTAAAAATTAAAAAGAAAATAAAAACATGCCTTCTTTTTCTTCACAGGCTTGAGGATCTTGATTATGCATTTCTCCTTGTTGTTTGTATTTATACCTTCAAACACCTCACTGTACTTTCCCCTTCCAACTTTTCGGACAACCTCATAATCATCTTGATCCCTGAAAAAGAATTTCATTACAAAAGCACTGAAAAACTGCAAACCAAATAAAAAAAATAAAATATTGAATACAAACATATGGAATGTAAAAATATACCAACTCAATATAAAATAGTACCACATTAAGTCATTTAACTTATAAATAGTGCATAGTAAATAGGCATACTAATAATTAAAATATAATAAATAATATAAATAGGCATACTAATAATTATAATATAATAAATAATATAAATAGGCATACTAATATTATAATATAATAAATAATAAAATAAATTTAATTTACCCATCTCATTTAAATCTGGTGTGTGTGTGTGTATCTTACCTCAAGATTTGAGGTGTACGAATTAACATTAATGTGCTTCTATGTTGGCAAAAGACCAGCTTAAAATCTTTGAACAAAAAATTTGATCTTTAAAAAAAAATATCTGATTCATAAAAAATCATAGTCAAACTAATATATTTCTAAGTGCACTCCACCCTTGTACTCAATTAAATTAATAAAGTTTATTTTATTTTTTTCAAAAACCAAGAATAACATAACATTAAGTACAAAATTTTATGGTGGATCTCCTCTCTAATATAGTTAATGAGTAATTGAATATACAAGACCACTTGAATGTATCCATAATCATTAAAAGAACTAAAAATTAAATACCTTCTCCAAGTATTTGAAAATTCAAAAAAATAATATTAAAATGAACGTGCCTAATAAAAATTAAACAAATAAACAAAAAGATGAATAGCATATATAGAATCAAGTCTCTTAACTATCATAAATTTTTTTTCCTACAATTCACTTATGCATGATAGAGTCGGCTATTATGCCTTTGTTGCCCAAAAAATTTATATTTGAATCAAGTGAGAAACTTACCAGTATAAATCCCAATAGCAAGTATATATGTTTATTATGAATAGAAAAAAATACTATATGAATGTCATTTAAATAGTAAAAAATATATTTAAGTCAACAATGAGGATTCATTTGAAACTCAATCTAAAAAAGAAAATTTTTTTAAAAAGTTATACAATTGATCATCATTTGTAAACACAATAATATTATATGTGAATACCATAAATAAAACAAAGATGTTGTAAGGTTGATGTAAATAAAAATAATAGTAATCATAAATTTAATTACAAAGTCCAAATAAAGTAACAACAAAAGAGAATCTCTTGATTCAAATTCTAAGACAATACATCAACTCATATTAAATTTTCCAAATTGTTAGGATTTAGCTCGTACTCATAAAATTAGAATAAAAATTCATTGTCGTATCTCTGATATGTGAAGTCGTGATATTAACAAGTCAACATATTGTGGTGTTGTGACTGAGAGTCTTATGTATTTGAGTAGCTGCTAGATTCATTGATGTTGCGACATGAATATAATCACAATATGATGTATATTACAAAATACCTTTTGTCATTACAACAAGAGTTAGAAAAATTTAAGTCGCGGCCATATTTTTTGATATCACAATATATTTTGACTTGGAACAAAATCACAACATAATATTTATTATTGCAATTGATGACTCAAAGATTAAAATTGCAAAATATTCTTTTGTGTAGTGACATGAATGAAGCTGAAACATATTATGTACTTTCACGACTTATAACTCAATTAAAAATTTTTTTATTTAGACTTATTATATAAACCCTTATAAATATAAAATAAATATAAGTGATAGTACAAATTAGTTAAAGCTGCAATATAGCAATGTATTACTTATGTTTGATCAAAGTATAGCAATAAATAAAAATTTTGCTCTCATCTCTCTCTTTTCTCTCTCCTCTTCTCATGTGGTGCTAGTGTGTACTTCTTATATGATCTCTCATTATGCAATATGTAATTTCTCTATGAGAATTCTATTAATGTTTAATTTCACATCTTCAAAAACCCAAAATGCCTAACCATCACTATTATTACTGACATTTAGTGTCAAAGCCATTTATAGATTCTAACACATTTAAATACAATTTATCATTCATCACACAATCACACTATAAAATTTGGTCGTTACTCCAACCAAATTTTCTCCTCATGATAACCATTGAGGAAAGCATTAATTACATTGAGCTGATATATTATCAACATATGGGAATGGGCAAAATGACAAAATATCCTTGCTATAATTATTTTGGCTCCTATTGAGGATGTAAGCAAGTAATTAACCTTAAATATATACATATATATATACACACACACAGACATACACACACACACACATATGAATACAATCTCTTATAATAAGTCAAACTTTAAATCAATTTAACTTGCTATCAAATTTGATATTCATGGTGAAATACCATAGGTTAATTGAAAGATCTAAGTACTAGATCCCAAATATTATTAGAGAAAAAATACAAATTAAATCTGACATTATTAATTAACATCCTAAATGACCATGAATTTGTAGCACGATCACTAAAATCTTGTAATTATAAAACAAAAATAAAAAATTAGAATAATCAACATAAGAATGAAACCATCCTAAAAAATCAAATACCAAGTAAAATACCTTCTTGGTAGTAAAGACAACCTTATTAAAATAAGTTTGTTGGCAAACTCATCTAATGCATACACACAAGCTAAAGTGATCAAGGTTCCTAATAATTGTTAATAGGAGTAGAAGCACAATCACCTCTATATGGTATAATATCATAAACATGAACAAACAATCTTGTTATGGCAATCATGAAACTTTTTAAGAGTTGAATATGCTATGATTTCTCATTTGCATGACTTGTTAGAGTCCTCATTCTCTTATTTCTATATATTTGTTGAATAAGATTAGAACTACTATAAAAAAATATACTTAATAATGATCCCATAAACTCAAAGATAGTGTTGTGAATTAGATTTTATTTTTATGTATTTTATGTTGAATTATTTTGGCAAGAGTGTTCTTAACTACTTTCTTTATAAGTTTGTATTTTTTTACCTCATAAAAAATTTACAAAATATCTAGTTAAGCCTAATGATGACATTCCTAAAAAACAAGATTTTTTTAGGAATAATAAGTGAATTAGATAAAAAAAATTTTATAATTTAATATTTTCTAATGAGATGTTGATTTAAAAAAAATTTCAATGTGTTTTTCCCTCATTGACAGTTTCATAGCCACCACATTGATGAATGACTTGAATGTCGAATTTTATTTTTCAATTTTCTATGCTTCCTACAATTCTTTGTGATATGATGATGACTCTGAATATGAGTCTACAGACTTCATTCCTAGTATATTGCTTTATCATGCTCATGATATTTATTGGGTATTGCATACCAAGTAGATAAAGTTCCCCCTCATTTGTTACATTGTAAAAAAAAGAGGCACACTTGTGAAACTTTATGAATATTCCATTTTGAACATAGAAGACTTGCTCATCATAATATCTAAGTTGAGTCAAGTTGCTAAGACCAATCATGAGTTTACAAAGAATATACCCATTTATACTATTTAAATTTTAGGCTATGTATAAATTATGATGGACTCTTCTCTTAAATATCTATTAATTTATCATAGTGTTTATACATTTTATCCCTTTGAATATTGACATCTCCAATATTATGAGTAATTAGAGATAAAAATGAGTCAGGACAAATGGACCAACACATGGCCCGACTTAGTTTTTAGGTAGAATGGCTCAACCCATCCCACCTGATTAACCTTTTTGACTCCTTTGTTAATAATACCTATCTAGTTGGTGGAAAAACCCCCAATAACACTATATTTAACCAATGGGGAATACCCCTTACAAATAAATTATTGTATTATTGTTTTAATTAAAAAAAATGAGTTGGTGCATCCTTACCAACATAGATGATTGGCAAGATGGGCATAAATAACCCTTGGGTTGAGATGGGCCTGCATGGGCCATGTTAGGCCTCACCTAGCCCCATTTTGACACCTCTACTAGTGATTGATTATTAAATCAACAATCATACCATAATTAATCATTCTTATTTTCTATTTTCCTTACTAGTGTTTAGTGTTATAATAGTCAATGGCAACGTCTCTCAGGTTATTGGCTACTAAGCATCAGTCTTGATCACATTATCGTACTTTGTATTCCATGTGTCTGGCCCTTATTTATAGTTTATTATCCTTGAGTTGTGATACAAATTATCTCATTTCTAATATTTTTTCTCTTCAATTAGCATTGTGCGAGGCCAAGCAACTTCAATATAAATCTTCTTTTGCAAAGAACGAATTTTTTTCTCTTTTAATCAACAAATAGAAGAACATCAAAATTTCTACTATCTATAATATTTCTTTAATTCATTCATATCAATTAAAAAAATCATAGTAAAATTTTTTATATGATATTATCTGAATATTAGTTAGAACTCATTTTATTTTTTTCATATTGACACATGACAACAATGTAAATCAGATAGTCATAAGAGATACAAAAATTTTGTTACCTTTGTTAATTGATATGTCCAAAGGGCACATGTCGAGCTAGACACAATCCATTTTTGCTCAAAGCCATCATGCATGTCAAACATGACACAGTTTGGATATGGGTAGTGTTGACCTAGAACACCTCAAAATTGAGGTGGTCTAGCATGAAGCATCAGCCTATTGGCCAATAGCTAATGTGTCGGGTGTGTCAGGCAATTTGTGCCTGGGCATGTGGCTCATACCCATGGCATTGGCATATGACCAATTCGGTGCCTTGTGTCATTGAGCCTAAATTGCAATTGTGCAGAGGTGAGGGTAATAGGTTGCAAAGTGCAACAACCTAAACATATTGTTGTTGGGCTGACAACTCTAATCTCTTGAGTATGGTCAATGCCCTGGAGAGTGTGCTGGGGCAATGGTATGAATTGAACCCTACAACTTTGCAAATTACAAGTCTAACTAAGGGTTGAGGCCCATGTGACATCGATGTAGAGGTGCCGACCATTAAACAATTTGTGTAACTATATCTATCAAAAATTGTATTCACATTTTATAATGTTTTATCAAGATAAACAATAAAAATTCAAACTTGAAAAAAATAGCTTATTTTATAATGAATAACAAATTACTATACCAAAAAAAAATACATTATTAATAAAAAAAATCATCTTCCAATTTAATTTGGAAACATATCTTAAGTTTTGATAGTATATGTCAAAGCTTGTTGTATATCTGGTGTGAGACATGTTCTTATATTTATAATTACTATCACAACAATAAAAAAAGAAACATCAAAACTACAATAGAGAGATAGACTAGATATCTAAGAAATTAATAAATTACATGCTAATTTTTAATACATCATAATATAAAAATTTTACAACTTATCAGGTAATAAGTATGAAGAATAATCAATATATATATACTTTTCAAATTCACACAAACTGAACAGACTAATTCATCACATTCCCTAGATTTAATATATGAAGAATCAATCATTTTTAATTATATGTAGAATTATCACACTAAAAGAAACATTATCATATTTACTATCATAATATTTATAAAAATTATTTAATTATTCATATATTTTATTCTCTTGTTCGAATAGCAAGTATATACACCTAACTATGAAATTTAAAATATTTTATATATCTTTCATTTTGGCCCTTGAATCCATGCAAATAACTAAACAATATGACAATTAAATATTCACCTAATATTTTAAAAAAATTGTTTACATTTCTACACATTACACTAAATAATAAATATTTAATATATTGTTAAATATATTACTCATGTAAAAAATACACATAAGTATTATTCAAGATATTTGAATATATAAAAAATTACACATATTAATAGTTTAGTAACACATGACCAACAAAATTAAGCATCATATTAAAATTCTTTATTTATTAAAGCACACAAATTAACATAAAATATAAGATCTTTAATATTTGATCAACATTTAACTTTACAGGTTATCCTAAGAGTCCTACCATAAGAGGACTATTTTTTTTTTGATAACCTCGACAACCCACATGAGGAGACGAGCCCCCGAGTTTCACCTCTAAGTATACCAAGTTGATTGAAGATAAGATTCAAACTTATGACACTATGTCCTATAAATTGTTCCCAACTAATCCAATTCTAACCAAGATGGAGAGCCAAAAGGGGTCATTGATTACATGCTCCATATTTTCAAAATAGGATGCAGACTAATTATCAATCTAATTACTTTTCTTACTAATTCATAATTTTATATAAAGGAGTCATTAAAGATAAAAATAAATCTAAAAAAATATTCTTTATGCAGACTACTAGTTTTACAATTGTATATTTTTTATAATATGTATTTTCAAATAAAATTTTTTTACTATGTAAGCATTTTTCTTTTTATTATATCAAAATAAGTCCATTTAATAAATATTTATCTATTAACCCTAAATTTTTTTCTTGCTTAGGGAAGAATATTACAAGAGGGGCTCTCTAATCCAAAAAAAATATTGAATTTTTCATTATTTTATTCATTTAGTTGATTATGATTTATTTAAAATTTAACTAAGAAAATTAAATCTAAATATTAGATAAAAGTTAAAAAAAACTAATTAAAATAAATAACAAAAAATACGTTAGCGTTATGATGTTGACCACATTGAGATCACATTGAGACAATAAGATTACAACATATTCAATATATTTATGATTTAAAACAATTAAATTTCAAAATTGTAAAAATTCAAATTTTTGAGAGAGAATATAAGGATATGAAAATAAAAAAAAATTATATAAAAAAATAAAATGTATGTATTTATATATGATTAGGTGAGGTCTATAAAGAAAAAAATAACCTTTTTAGTTGTTTGAGTCATTGCTAATTGCTAATCAAGTCAATGGTCATCTCATTAGTCAAATCAAATCATGGGTGCCCAACAATCGTCCAAGCTCAATTGATGCCTCGACTACTAGGAATGTGTTACATGGTCTCAAGGCATGGATCACGACTACCTAGCCACGACCATAGCATGACCCATGTCTAGGCAAGGATCACAAGTTAAATGCAACATAAAGTCAGCATGTTAGGTTGCCCCACAATCCATTACATGTGTGGCACTCAGCAACCCCTTCAAGCACAACACAATCACCAATGACTATATTTTAAAATTTTTAAACTCCCCCAAATATCAACTATTAATATTTCTTATTTACAATTCTTTTTAAAACTTTTTCTACATTTTCTAAAAACTCATTCTAAATCTTTCATCTAATTTTTTTTTTCTAGCTTCTTCAACAAATAAATAATTGAAAAATAAAAAAAAATGAAGATTATAACAAAAAGTACAGTAAGAACAACTTGTTCATCCAAGAAACAAAAAATCACCAACAATATCACATTTATTTGTTGAAACTATTTTGACAGAGTAAAAAAAAGTCAAGAAAAAAAAATCAAAATTTACCAAGTATTTTTCAAAAAAAGAGCTTATATATTAATATTGCAGATAAAATATACAATAAAATATTAGCATGAGGAATCTGACGAAGATTACTTAAACTTAAAAAATAGTTATTAATATTATCTCACATTGGCTAGAGAATTTCTAGCATGTTTATTACTTCAATTGATTCATTGGACCCCTACAAATTACAAACTCAGAAAAGAATACATTTAGCAGTAAATTAAATAAAATTATTATAGCTGAAGTAAAATAATGAAGCATTCAAGATGCTTGGAATTCTCCACACTTAGTACAAAGTAGATTCTTCTTTAAAACACTCTCAAATATAGGTGTTTTGCATGACACGACATGATATGATTGCCTTACCATGTCCAGAACAGCATGGAAACCAATCAGCCGGCCAAGCACAAGGTTGGTCAACATTGTGCAGGGTCGTGCCAAGCATGGTTCGGGCCAGTTCAGGCTAGTACAAACTGGCCTTTTTTTACCCTAATATGATTTATGATTATTTAATTTTATTTACATTAAAAGATTAAAAATAAATCAAATTTAAAAAAATATCAAATTTTAAAATGATAAAAACTACAAAGTGCGATTCAATCTAATATCCAATATAATATATATTACATAAAAAATATATAATAATACAAGAATAAAAATAAAAAATAAAATGAGAAAAATAAATAAACACTAACACTATAGCATGATAAAAATATCACATAAATTAAGAATCATCAATAATCAATCAGTATCTATGATATAATAATACGAATAAAAATGTAGATCATTATCTTCATGAATATATCTGAAGATATCATTAAGACCTTCATTATCTTTGAACTTCATTTCTCATGAATCATTATCTGCAATCATCTATTGCTTCTTATCATGAATTTTCAATCTCGAATCTTCGTAGTACTTCAAGCATACAAGTATCTCTATAATATCTGATCTTAATCCTGATCTTCTATCTAAAATAATATTAACAACCACATAAAAAAAATAAACTTCAATGTTATGCTAGACACCAAACAAATCAATAGTACTCATCCAAGAATATTCACCAAATACTCATCAAGTATTCATCCAACTGTAGAGAATTCTTGTACACACAAGGATATAGAACCTAAATCTTCACCAAGCCCTTCATCATCAAAAAAAAAAAATATTTACCAAAAAAGAAGAACCAAAAGAAAAATAAAGAAAAAAATCTAGATGAAAAATTACTAGCTATTATAAGTATAATGGAGCAATCAAATAAACCTAACATTGAAGAATATAATAAAAAGTTGGATGAGATTGCACTTTACCTTTGCATGACCCGTTGTACATTGCAACTTCAAATATTTTTTATGAAAACAAAGCATACAGATAACAGTGGATAATATTTTCATAAAAGCCATAGGCAATCAGAATTGCTTAAATCCAAATGAATGCAAAAAAATTAGGATTACTTTATTTTTTTTTTCTTTATTTTAAAGAAAATGTGATTTAATGTGTTATTTTTTAGGTTTTTTTCATACTTTGTCTGCATGTTTGTTTGTATTGACTTTATTTCTTTTTTTAACAATATCTTGCTATTCACTTTGATTGTAATTATTTTATCTTTTTTTATTGATTTATTTTGAAATATTGAATATTATCAAAAGATGTTAAATGAAAAGCAAAAAAATATATTGAAAATTACTGCATTAATTCTTATCAACAAGATTATCAAAAAAAAAAAACAACTTGAAAGAAGACAAGATACCGACTCGACACTAAAAGATTTTGCATATATGCAAGAAATTTTAAATGATAATCCAACATATTGTCTTAAAATTCTAAGAATGAATAAGCAAGCTTTTTTGGGTATTTGTGAGCATTTCAAAAAAAAAAATAAATGAAAGACAGTCGTTACATCAAAGTTAAAGAAAAAATAATCATGTTTTTAATGACTTTAAATCACAATGTGAGAAATCGTATTACAAAAAAAAAATTCATTCATTCAACTCAAACCATGCATCATTACTTTCATGAAATACTAGAGGCAATGCTTCTCTTCGAAATAGAGATAATTGTACCTACCCCGGTTAATGAAGTAATAAAAAATTATCCACATCAACAATTAAGAAAAGTATTCAAGGTAAATAAAATTACATGTTTATTATTATTAGTGTTTATATTATTATAATTATTGTTATATTGATATTTTTTTAATGAATATGGTGCAATTGGCACAGCTAACAGGATGCTTGTTAATGCTGTGATACCATCTGACAAACAAGTCCCTTATATAGAAAAAAAAAAAAGAATATTATCAAAATATTCTAACAATATATGTCTTTAATATAATTTTTATATTTGTTTGGGCTGGATGAAAAGGTGTAGTACATGATTCAAGAGTTTTATCAGAGACTACATAATCTAGAAAATAATTTTCCAATACCTCCACCAGATAAGTATTATTCTCTTCTTGTCTTTTTTTTAATATATTCATATTTAATTTTAAAATAATTTTTTTTGTAGATAAATATTATCTTTGTGATGTTACATATCCACATACTCGAGGATTTATGGCAACTTACAGTAATGCACGATATTGGTTGCCTGATTTTCGTAATGTTGTCTGCCCTCGAACAAAAGAATATACAATCAATTATGCACATGCCAAAATGAAGAATATCATTATGCGATCTTTTGGTATTTTAAAAGCTCATTTTCCAAACCTAAAAAGAATGGCACCATATCCTTTTCAAATTCAAAGAAACATTATTATTACTTGCATAGCTATACATAACTATATCCAGAAATTATGCATTGCTAATATTATTTTAGAGCAGATTAATAATGATCATGGTGAAAATTCAGAAACACCTCAAAATGATCATGAATGTCTACTACAAGTTGGAGGAAAAGCTGATCAAATTTTGTATTTTGTTATATAATTATGAAATTCATGTTTGTTTTTAATTTCTTTTAAATAATAATTAACAATAGCACTGAAAAATCAGATATTATTAGAAATTCCTAAATTCATAATTAAGAATTACATAATAGAATATTAAAAAAATTATTGATAATTAATAAATTTATATAATATATAGCATTGGTATCCATGACATCTAATATTTAGATTAATCATGATATTACATCATTCGCATTTCTCACCGCCTACTATATTAATTTAAAATAAAAACTTAATAAAAAAATATTAAAATTTTTTGAAATCATTTATTCTTGTAATGATTTTATCATAGATGAATATATACAAAAAATCTTTATGAAATATAGTAATCAAAATAAAATATTTAATATTTTTTTTAATAATACTTCTAATAATAGAGTAACTATTAAAATATTTATTAAAACCATTAAAACGAATCATTAAAAAGATTTTTCATATTAGATATATGTGTCAAATAATTAACCTTATATTATAAGCATAAATTAAATTTATTTCAATCACATTAAAAAAAAATAAAAAATTTACTAAAATATCTTAAGATACCTAGTCGATGATAAAAATTTAATAGTTTTTATTTGTTAGCATGCCTAAAAATTTTTTGAATGAAAGTAAAACATTGTTAAAATTATATTTGCCTAGTATTATAGTCATGTATTAGCTATCAATATTTGATATCCAACTATATTACTAATAAGAATAATAAACTTATTATTGACTATTTTAATTGGGATACACGAATTTCTTTTATAAAATTTTTAAATTTTTTTATGATATGATGAACATATATTCATCCGTATACACACATATGATTTACATTACACTTAGATGTATATGTAATATTTATAGCATTTTTAATAAATATAAAGATTATCATATATTTAGTTTCAAAGCTATTAAGATAAAAACTATTTAAAATATTAGTCATTCATTTTATCCCTTTATTACTTGATTACGTACATAAATACTAAAACTAAAATAAAAAATAATAATAAATAATTTAATATACATATCAACATGCATAAACTAAGAATATCAATAATCAATCTGAAAATTTCATTTACATATTAAGATATTAGGTATGATAATTAAAGTTAGACTTCAAGTCAAACATAAATATCATATTTAGAGAATATAAATTCTCATTTAGTTAACCAAAGATAAACAGCTGAGTGATCCATTAAATAAAAGTGAACTACCTAGGTAATTAAAAACCACTTATTAATCTATCATATTACATGATAATAATAAAAATTTATAAATTTTGAATTTATAAAATCAAATTAATCTATATATCACATACTATATAAGATGACGTATTATCTAGAGACTCCTCAAGTATCTAACATAACATCAAAGTCATCTTTTTCTATGACAAATAATATTATTTTAGATAAGAGATCAAGACGATAATTAAATATCATTAAGACATATATACATAAAGGACTACAAAATTTAAGATTAAATATTTAGAATAAAACACAAAAATTATTGTCGAACAATGATTAATGAGATATGAACATCATGAATATTGAGATCACCACTAGCAATACCGTCAAACATATGAATGATGAAAATCTACATTTACATCCACGTTATCATATCATAAACACTAATTGATGACTCATGTAATTTTTAATTATTTTTTACATACAATATCATATTTTTATTATTTTTTATTTTTAGAAAATGTCAATTTATACACTTGTGGTCTTATGAGTTATATTTTATCATATATTATATGTATATATATCATATTATACTTTTGACTATGAAATATAATGAATTTTGTTTATTAAACACTTTTATTTTTAATTTGAATCAATGCCAAAATTTTTTTAAAAATTATTAATTTCATATAAATTCATTTAAATATAATATTTTTAATAAATAATACATTAAAATTTTACTATTTCAAAATATTTTAATTGGATTTCTCCTAAAAACTGACATGAATCAGCATTGTTCCAGACCAAACGGGTTGTGCCAAACCTATTGCTTTGGTACTCATGTCATGCCTGGAATGACATGGTAGCACAACCATGATTAGGCCACATAGAATTTAGTTGTGCTGGCACATCACACCCCATTTAATACCCTAGGTAATTGAGACATACAAGAATAGGAATTGGGAAATTTATATAAGTGGTCCCTCAAATAAAAATATTCAATAAAAAAGTCCATTGTTTTAAAAAAAATTATCAAAACAAAAAAAATATTTATTTTTTGATACTCAAAATAGAAAAATTCAAAAATGTATTTACCATTTAACCTCAATAAAAAATATATAACCTATAAACATTTTAATGTTTCATTATAAGAATAATACTATATAATATATATATATATATATACATTAAAAAAACATATTGTATAACAAACATATATACAATTTAATGTATATATATTATTTTCAAAAATATTGTATCACAAAAATATATACATTTTCCAAAATACATATCTTTTTTAATAATTTTCAAAAAACTTATTACATTTTTGTTATACTAAAAGTAAGCCATTTGTTATATAGTATATATATGTATAGGAATACCAAACAAAAATATATATTATAATACATATATTCACATATATATGTATAACATATAAATAAATAATTAAATAAAAATATATAAATATATATTTTAAGATATTTTACTATATAACAAATATATAAGTTTAAAACAAATATAATTTCATTATACAATTAAACATATAGATTATATAAATAATATATTTAACATATTGTATAATGAAAATATGTGAGTATATATGTTAATGTATATACTCACATATAAATACATATATTTTCATATATACTTTATCATAAAACATATGAAAGTTTTATATGTGTATATATATATATATATATATTCATTATACAATTACACATGTATAATGTATAAAATATATACATATATTTGATATATATTATATATACACTAAACATACATTGTTCATTTTAAAAAATATATACCTTTTCAAAAATGTTTATATTTTCATTATACAATGTTTACAAAAATGTATGATATACATATATTAAACATATACATATATATATATACATTATACAATATGCATGATTAGCATGTATACTATAATATTATACAATATTAATCTTATACATAAATGTTAAAATGTTTATGTTTTATTGTTTTTTAGGGTATAATATATTTTTGGATTTCCTTTTTTTAAAATTATAGTATTCAATTATATAAGTATTAACACATTAGATCTAATTAGAACTTTAAAAATTAAATATATTTAAATAAAAATAATACTTACATAGTTGATCACCTAAAAAATCATTGAATTATATGTACATGTTGAAAATCATATCTTAATATGATGATAAATACTTGTATCCAAGGATAACAGATCTCAAATTCAAAAATAGTATCTCCACGTTTTTTATATAAGACTATCAATATATTAATCTCCCATATACCTCACTCTAAACCAAGAGACTTGTGCATAAGGTAGGCATTCTTGATCATTATATTTTAGAATACTAAAATATAAATATTATTTATGATGATACCCTTTTTTTTTTAAAACAATGAAGTTTTTTCTTAAATATTTTTATTTGAGGCCTATTAACATAATTTTACCATAATAATTTGACAATTAGATGATGACTCCGAATTAACTAAGCATAAAATTCGCATATAATATGTAAGATAAAATTTTATCGTTTTGACAAACAATATCCAACATTATTATTCTGATATATGCTCAACATCAAACGGAATGAATTGCAAATAAAAATGTGCAATTATCTAATATGAAGGCTTTCAACGTGAACTCCCATATCAAGAATGAATTAGGACTTAAAAAAGAATCTTACCCCCACTGAATAACTAGGGACTCGTAATCCCAGTAATCTTTAGGACGCAAAACATTCACATCCGCATAAACACGTGCTTTCGACATGGATCGCTTCGGATTCAAAAGCTTTTCCAACGACTGGATCAGATTTCTCCGCACAAAGATATCAGAATTTTGATGGTGAAGAAAAGGGGCTCCGAGAGCAATCGTAGGTTCTGTAGACGCTAACAGGCAGGGCTCCCGTGCAACAGGGACCCTCGAAGCAACCAAGGTGCACAGCAGCACCCGCACGGAAAGGAGCCGAGGAAGCGTGATGGAAATCAACCCAATTCCCAAACGTTGGACTGGGTAACCCAAGGGGGGACGCCCCCGGCCTCCCCATTTTTTTAAGTTATCCAAAGATACCGAGTTGCCTGTCGGAAACGTCCCCGCCGGAATGGGGGACCGGCCCAGCCCGGAACCCCATTTTATGTTTTGTGGAATATTAAATTTATCAATAATAATGAAATTGTTTGATTATGAATAGAGTTTACTTTTTATTTTTTAAAAATATTAACATTTTCTACCTCAAAAATTTTGTTAGTTTTTAATTTTCGAGTTTCAACATTTCCTCCAAATACGTTACATGCTCAAATTTAAAATTGGGTTGTGTTGTACCCAAGCCAACCATGTTTGATAAGCAGCCCGCGGGTCATGCCCCGGCCCGGGTGTGATGCCCCGGGCAAGTTAAAATAATAAGTTAATAACATCTTGCAAGAATGAATAATCAGCCATGTGAACCACAACTCATTTGTAGCAATTTTTTTTCGTTGTGATAACATTTACCCTGTTGAGACGACCCAGAAACCAAGGACAGCTTCGAGGTTGCCGCCCATTTAAAAATTTACCAAGAGTATATTGTGGATTCCAAATAACATTTCAGGCTTGCAGATTTTATGCCCAAGACCATATATAAATATATTTTAAAACGTTCAAAATATATATGCATGTGCATGTGTGTGTGTGTGTGTTATATCATAAAATTACAAAATGTCATCAAGATCACCGAATATATTTTGCTAAAATTGGCATAATATATAAACGCAACCAATATTCTACTCCTAAAATAGCAAATAAATTACATATTTAAAATATCCTTGCATGTATTAAATTTCTCATATCTAATACTTTTTGAAGATAAAAACACATTAAATTATGTATCAAATTTTTTGAATTTAGTATTTTTTGAAGATTTCCAAAATTAACAAGCACAGCACAAACGAACTACATGTAACCCGCGTGAACCCCACAAAAATCCTATATGAGCTTTGATTCTTCCTCCAGAAGACTTCAAACTGAAGAAAATGAGAAATATGCCACTTCTATCCTCTCCAAATTATTATAAAACGCTTGGTTTAAGCTTTTGTAACAAGTGTTACAAAAAAAAATTTGTGATAGAAAAAGAACCCATAGACAAAATGATATGGAAGCTTAATTTATGCCTTTCATTTTCTTTAGAAAATCAGAGAAGAAATTATTTGAAAAGAAAATTAGGAAGTGTTGTTTTTTTTTTTTGCAAATCCAAACACTACCATGCATGCCAATGAAAAGTCAAATGCTTGCATTTTTTTTTCGAAAATGCACACGTGACTTTTTGTGTGATAAGTGTTTCTCCTCTCTCCTCCCCTCCCCCAAAATTTTAGTTCTAATTAATATTCATACCCATTAATATCCAAACTATAATATTAATTATTAACACATATAAATCTTATATTCTTATATATCCATCATAAAAAAATATGTTACATTTTAATCCTATATCTCAAATTATCCTAAAATTAGAAAAGATTACATGGGAAAAATTTTGAGAGGCATCTCATGGAATCTAGGGTTCCAAATGAATGGCCAAGTGATGATTTAAGTTTCAAAACTAAATCCAATCAAATATTGCTAGTGTTTGATTTGGATTTTCTCCTAATTGAGGGTTGGAATTCTACTACCTAGGGGTTGTTATTATGCTTGGATTGAAATCTAATTCCTCTCTTCCCTATTTTTTGCAAAACCTTCTACATGTTACTTATATACTGCATAAATCCATGCAACGATTTAGGGTGAACATTAATGAGATGGCTTGAGGTCATGTATTTTTGTTTTTGTTCTTCTTTTTCTTCTTCTTCTTTTCTTATTCTTCTTTTCTTCTTCTTCTTTTCTTCTTCTTCTTTTTCTTCTTCTTTTTTTCTTCTTCTTTTCTTCTCCTTTTTGTTCTCCTTCTTCTCTATCTTATTATTATTATTATTATTATTATTCTTCTTCTTCTTTATTAATTTATTTTTCTTCTTATTCTTCTTCTACTGCTTCAACTTCTTCTAATTTTTTTATTTTTTTCTTCTTTATCATCACCTTTTTGGTCTTCTTGTTCTACTTCTTATTCTTTTACTACTTTTTCTTCTTTTTTATTCTTCTACTTATTTTTCTTATTCTTCTTCTACTACTACTTATTATTCTCCTACTAATACTATTACTTCTTATTTTTTTATTTTCCTTTTTTTATTTTTTTTCTTATTCTTTTTTTCCTGCTTGCATTTCATCATCATCACTATCTTATTATTTTTTTTTTTTTTATTTTATTCTTCTTCTTATTCTTCTTTTTCTTCATCTTCCTATTCTTCTCTTTTTTATTATTCTTCTTATTTTTTTTATTCTCCTTCTAATTCTTCTTCTTTCTTCTAATTTTCCTGCCTACCCTTCTTATTCTTTGTATTCTTTCTTTTTTTCTCTTGCTTCTCCTTATTTTTTTTCTTTTTCTTCTTTTACTACTACTACTTTTTTTTTCTTCTCATTCTCTTTCTTCTCCTCATTCTTCTCATTATTATTATTATTATTCTTCTTCTTATTCTTTTCATTTTCCTTTTTTTTCTCCTATTCCTTCTTCTTCTTATTCTTCTCATTTTCCTTCTTCTTCTTCTTCTTCTCATTTTCTTTATTATTATTATTATTATTCTTCTTCTTCTTCTTTTTCTTTATTATTACTATTATTATTATTATTATTCTTCTTCTTCTTCTACTTCTTCTTATTCTTCTACTACTACTTTTTCGTCTTCTTTTTCTTCTCTTAATTCTTCTTATTATACAACTAATTTTTTTTCTTATTCTTTTTCTTATTGTTCTTCTACTTCGTTTTCATCTTACATTTATCCTCTAGCTCATTCATCATTGTCTTCATCATTTTCTTCTACTACTTCTTCTCCTTCTCATTCCTTTTCTCTTTCTTCTCGTCATTCTTCTTTTTCTCTTTCTACTCCTTCTTTCTAATACTACTACTTCTTCTTATTCTTCTTATTCTACTTTTTCTTTCTCTTGGTCTTATTCTACTTATTCTCCATCATTTTCTTCTTCTTTTCATTCTTCTTTTTCTTCTTTTTCTTCTTCTTCTCCTTCTTTTCATTCTTCTTATTCTTCTACTACTACTACTACAACTACTTCTCCTTATTCTTTTTATTCTTCATGTTCTTTTTCTTTTCATGTTTCTCCTTCTTCTTTTTCTTCTTTTTTTTTTGCTTTTTCTACTTCTCCTTCTTTTCCTACTTATCCTTCTTCGTCCTCTTCTTCTTCACTTACATCTCCTTCTTCGTCTTGTTCTTCTTCTTCTTTTTCATAATCTTGTTCTTCTGCTTCTTTTTCTTCTTCTACTACTTCTTTTACTACCACTACTACTACTACTACTTCTTCTTCTTCTTCTTCTTTTCCTTTTATTTCTACTTCTTTTTCTTCTCATTCTTCTGCTTCTTCTTCTCATTCTTCTTATTCTATTTCTAATTCTTCTTCTTCTTTTTCTTAATCATCTTATTATTCTTCTTTTTATTATCATTTTTCTTATTCGCCTTCATCTTCTTTTTCTTCTCCTCCTTTTCATTATTTTCTCATTATTATCTTTTTTCTACTTTATCTACTTCATCATCATCTTCTTCTTCTTATTCTTCTACTTCCCTTTTTCTTCTTCTTATTCTTCTACTTCCCTTTTTCTTCTTCTTATTCTTCTACTTCTTTAATTTTTTCTTTTTCTTTTTCGTGTTATTCTCCTTCTTCTACTTCTTCTTCATCTAATTTCTTGTTTTTTTTCTTCATTTTCTTCTTATTGTTTTTATTGTTCTCATTCCCCTTCTTTTCTTATTTTTCTTCTTCTTCTACTTCTTCTTCTTATTATTCTTATTATTTTTCTACGTTATCATAATCATAATAATCATCATCATCTTCTTCTTCTACTTTTTCTTCTTCTTCATCTTCATCTTCTTTGTCTTTATCTTCTTCTTCTTAATCTTATCCTCTAATTTTCTTATTCTTCTCATTCTCCTCCTTTTTATTTTCATTTTTTTATTTTTCTTCTTCTCCTTATTCTTCCTTATCTTCTTCTTTTTCTTCATCTTCTACTTTTTTTTTTCTTCTTTTTCTTCATCTTCTACTTTGTTTTCTTCTTTTTTTTTCTTCTTCTTCTCCTACTTCTCATCATATTCTTTTTCTTCTTCGCTTGGTTCTTCTTCTTCTTCTCCTACTTCTCATCATATTCTTTTTCTTCTTCTCTTGGTTCTTCTTCTAACTCTTCTTCTCTTGTTTCTCCTTCTTATGCTTCAATTATTTCTCCTTTTTTTCTTCTTCATCTTTTTCTTTGACTTGTACTACTTCTTTTTCTTCTTCTTTTTCTTCTCAACCACCACCACCACCTCCTCCTCTTGTTATCCCCCTTCTTCTTCTTCTTATTCATATTCTTGTTCTTCTACTTATTGTTCTTGTTCTTATTATTATTATTATTCTTCTTCTAATTCTTCTTCTTCTTCTTCTAATTCTTGTTCTTCTTTTTCTTCTTTTTCTTCTTTTTCTCTTCTTATTCTTCTTCTTCCCATTCTTCGACTTTTATCATTCTTCTCCTTATTCTCATTCTTCTCCTTCTTCTCATAATTCATTTTCTTTTCATAATTTTATTTCTTATTTTCCTTCTTTTCCTTCTTCTTCTCTTCCATCTCCTCCTTTTTTGCATCCTCCTGCTCCTCCTTCTTCGCCTTCTCCTACTTCTTCTACTATTTCTTATTCTTCTTCTTCATCTTATTCTTCTTTCATTTCTTCTTCTTCTTCTTCTTATTCTCTTTTATGTTCTTCTTTTTACTCATCTTATTATTATTATTCTTCTTCTACTTCTTCTTTAACTTTTCTCCTATTTTTTTCTCCTTCTTTACCAACACCTCCTCCTCCTTCTTGTTTTTTTTATTCTTAATTTTATTCTTCTTTCTAATTTTTTTTCTACTTCTCTCTTCCTCCTCCTCCTCCTCCTACTTCTTCTTTAGCTTCTCCTTCTTCATTCTCTTCTTCTCTTTTTTCTCCTTCTTTTCTATCCTCTTCTTCAGCTTCTACATATTCTACTTCTTCTTATTCTTTTCCTACTTCACTTTCTTCTTCTTCTTCTTCTTCTTCTTTTTCTCCTTCTTTTCTATCCTCTTCTTTAGCTTCTACTTATTCTACTTCTTATTATTCTTTTCATACTTCTCATTCTTCTTCTTCTTCTTCTTCTTCTTCTTCTTCTTTTTATCCTCCTCCTTCTTGTTCTTCTGCTTTTGCTTTTTATTCTTCTTCTTATTCTACTTATTCTTCTTCTTTTTTTTCTCCTTCTTATACTTCTACTTTTTATTCTTATTCTTTTTCCCCATGTTCTTCTTTTTTTTCTTCTTCTTGTTCATCTTTTTATTCTTCTTTTTTTTCTTCTTCTTCTTCTTCTTTTATTATTATTCTTCTTTATCTTCTTTCTTATTCTTCTTCTTCTCCTCCTCCTCCTCCTCCTTCTTATACTTTTAATGGTTCTTCTTCTTTTTCTCCATATTCTCCTTCTTCTAGTTTATCTCATTCTTATTCTTCTTTTCCTTCTTTTTATTCTTCTCCTTCTTCTCTTTCTTTGCTTTCTTCTCCTTTTCTCCTAATTTTTATTTTTTTTTATTCTTTTATTTTTATCATTCTTCTCCATCTCCTTCATCTCCTATTTCTACTTCATCTCCTTTATCTTCTTCTTCTCCTTCTTATCGTTCTTCTTTTTCAACATCTTCTTCTTCTTCTTTTTCATCATCATCATCTCCTCCTCCTCCTCCTCCTCCTCCTCCTCCTCCTTCTATCCCTACTTCTTGTTGTTGTTTTTCTTATCCTTCTTCACCTCTTCCTCCTCCTCCTACTTTTCCTTCTTCTACATCTTCATCTTCTTCTCTTCATCAAACATCTCCATATTTTTTTTTATTTTTCTTCTCTTGCTTCTCCTCCTTTTTTTTTCTTCTTCTTTTTATTATTTTTGTACTTATTTTTTTTTTCTTTTTCTCCTCCTCCTTCTCATCCTTCTCATTCCACTTCTTCTTTTTCTACATCTTCTTGATATTTCTTACTTTTTTTTCTTCTTCTTATACTTTTTTCTTTTCTTTTTTTTTCTTCTTCTACTTCTTTTTTTTTCTTATTTTTTTTTTCTACTTATTCTTCTTATTTTTCTACTACTACTTCTTTTTCAATTTTTTTCTTTTCCTCATTCTTTATTATTATTATTATTATTTTGTTTCTTTTGTTCTCATTTTTCTTATTATTATTATTATTATTATTCTACTTATTCTCCTACTTTTCATTCTTTTTTTTTTCTTTTCTTCTTCTTCTTCTTGTGCATCTTGTTCTTCTTCTACTACTTTTTCTTCTTGTCTTCTTCGTCTACTTATCCTTGATTCTCCTTTTCTTTTTTCTTTTTCTTCTAGTGCTTCTCGTTCTTCTTATTCTTATATTTCTTCTTCTTCTACTACTACTACTACTTATTATTATTATTATTCTTCTTATTCTTATTCTTTTACTTATTCTTCATCTTATTCTTCTAATTATTCTTCTTTTTCTCATTCTCTTTCTTCTTCTCTTTTATCTCCATATTCTCCTTCTTCTACTTCATCATCATCATCTTTTTCATCATTATATTCTTCTTCTTCTTCTTCTTCTTCTGCTTCTTTTACTACTACTACTTCTTCTTCTTCTTCTTCATATTGTTCTTGTTCTTCTTCTTAATCTTCCTCTTTTTATTCTTTTTCTTCTTTTTTTATGCTTCTTCTAACTCTTCTCCTTCTACATCTACTACTACTACTACTTCTTCTTCTTCTTCTTCTTGTTCATCATCATCATCTTCCTCTTCTTATTCATTTTCTTCTTCTTTTATTTCTTCTTCTAAATCTTATTCTTGTTCACTTTCTTTTTCTTTTTCGCCTCCTCTTCCTCCTTTTCGTCTTCTTAATAATATTCCTTTTCTTCATCTTTATTTTTATCTTCATCTTCTCCTATTTATCCTTCTTCTTCTGTTTCTTCTTTTTTTCTTCTCCCCCCTATTCTTCCTATTATTATTATTATTCTTCTTCTTCTTCTTCATCTTTTTCTACTTCTTGTTCTTCTTCTTTTTTTATTGTTCTTCTTCTTCTGCTACTTCTCATTGTTATTCTTCTACTTCTTCTTATCCTGCTTTTTCTTCTTATTCTTTTTCTTCTCTTACTTCTCCTTATTATTATTATTATTACTCTACTTCTTCTTATTCTTCTTCATATTTTTCATCTTCTTTTTATTATCCTGCTTATTGTTCTTCTTCTTCTTGTTCTTATTTTTCTACTTTTCCTTCAATCATTTTTCTCATTCTTCTACTTCTTCTCATTCTTTAAATTCTTCACCTTCTTCCACTTCTTCTCTTTCTCTTACTTATTCTCCTTCTTATTCTTTGACTATTACTACTTTTTCTTCCTATTCTTCTTCTTCATCCTCCTCTTTATTTTCTTCTCCTACTTGTCCTTCTTCTTCTCTATTTTTTCCTTCTCCTTTTTCTCATTCTTCTTCTACTTCTTCTCCTTCTCCTCCTTATTCTTCATATTTTCTTTCTCATCCTTCTCTTTCTTCTACATATTATTATTATTATTATTCTTCTTCTTCTTCTTTTTTTTCTTCTTCTTACTCTCCTTTTTGTACATAATCATCGTTATCTTATTCTTCTTCTACTTCTTTTTCTTTCTTTTGTTTTTTCTTCTCCTCCTCTTCCTCTTTCTTCATCTTCTTCTCCTTCTTATTTCTTTCTTCTTCTTCTTCTTCATCTTTTATTCATCATCATCATCTTCTTCTTCTTTTGTTATTATTCTTCTTCTTATTATTAGTATTATCATTCTACTTTTTCTACTTCTTCTCTAAGTATGATGTTGCAATACTAGATATATCATAACTGCGACAAATTCTCTTTGTAATAAAGTATCACAGTATTATGAATGACTATGACTAATATTTTATTTCTATAGCAAAATATTGTTGTGCTAGGAATGACCATGATTGATGTATTTACTATATATAACATAATGTCATAGTACTAGGAAGACCATGAATTTGGTTTTTTCTCATAAGAGTACAAAATCACAACATATTTCTCTCTAGAACAAAATATCAGTGGAAAATAATATTATGACTAAAAACACTTAGTATTTTTGCTTTGTATTGAATTATTCATGGCTTAGAAAATTACCATGACTAATTATACCAATGGGGTACTTGGCTACCACAATATAAAATAATATTATGATCATTATATATTTTAAAGATAGTACAATTATGACTCCAATAAAATATTATTGTCATGAAAATTGTATTGCACAATAAAAAATTATGATAACTTAGTATTAGAGTCATGTCATATAAAGATTGTAATGACTAGTATTGTAGAGTTATGACCAAGAAATAATGTCAAAACTATTCAATAAGATCTGGAAGTTGTATCCAAGTCAAGATATAAAAAAATCATGACTCTTCATTGCTTCTATCCTCCCAAGTCTCCACACTACAAAGTCTATCAAATTCACCTAAAATAACTACAATTTTACTAGCATTGATCAAATTTTCTCAAAATTCATATTTAATAAAATATTTCAAATAAATGTTGAAATAAGTATAATCTTAATAATAAATACATACCCAATCACCCAAAAATAAGTAGCCCGGCCCGGCATGGTTCGGCTGTGCTTGGGCCGGCCCGGGAAAATCCCGTGCCCGGCTTTTTTAAACAGTGCATGGCCCGGCACGAAGGCATGCTCGTGCTAAAAAAAAATGGGTCGGGCTGTTTGACACCCCTAGTTTTCTTCTATTATGTGATTTCTATCGAAAATAATTTTTTCAAACTCACTCATGATTGACTCAGAGTTTCTTAAAATATTTGGTGTTTCTCATCACTTTAGTCTCCATTCATTTATTTACCTCTTCCAAGATCTTCATAAAGTGATATTCAATTTTTTCTTGGGTAGTCATAAATAAAATCTTTTTCTTATTAAAATGCATCTCTCATAATGCATCTCCTCTCTTTGCAATTTTTTTCTCTCTTTTCCATTCACATACTCTTTTCATTTGTCATCTTTTCTTTCCAATTTTATAAATAGGAAATAATGTATCGATTTTATCTCCGCCATCAAGCACACTTCTTGATAGTTGGCCTCCATTTCATTTCTTTTAGAATAACAAGGAATTTTTCCAAATCATTTCATTGTCTTTTCAAACAATGGTTGAATATTTATGATGATTATTCTTCATACTTTTCTCCACTTCTTTCTATTGCTTCTATACTAGCTTAAAAAAATAATAGTACTTCTTGCCTGACTTCAATTGACTCATTTCCTTCAAAAATCACATTTTTCTTTTTGTCTCCTGCAAGACTTCACTTCGCACCCATTAATGATATGGTAGCATCTATGGGTACCATTCATCTATCTCTTCATTCATTGTGACTCCCTTAGTTCAGCATAACAGTGTAATGAAAGAATTGTGATTTATTTAGCCAGAGAATTCAACCTCTTTAAAATTAAGAATAGACTTCTCAAGAATTTCTCCTACATAGATCTTGAATACTTTCACCAGTGAAAAGAGCAATATCAACTTATCTTACATGATGGTGAAGACATGGAGAGTCAACTACAAAACAAAGCATAGAACATATAACTAAACCTTAATCTCCTCCACGCGTTCTCTCCACACTAAGTCTTTTCTATAAAACTCTCTAATCTTTTCTTCCATTTGTCAATATCTTAGTGACTTCCTTGTAGTTTGTTGAATCTTAATTTTAAAGCCATACCAATCACAGCTTCTTACAATCCATATATTTTAATGAAAAATTCCTATCAAATCGCACCCAAACTTCTCATATGCAATACCTCTTATCTTACATATTTTCTAAGTTGGTGTAAAACTTTCTTGACAATGCTTGCATTCCCTCATTCCTTATGCAAGCATAATCAATCTCAATTTCTCCTCTCAATTATTGCTTGGAAAGGTGTAATAAACTTGATAGACCTAAACTCTCTTATAAATCTCTTTTTTGCCAACACAAAGGTCGTCCATCTCTTCCACATTTTTGTAAGAAAAGTTCGCTCTGGCACTATGATTTTGGATGAAGTCTCGATGATAGATTTATTCTTTCACTTACCTTTAGCCTTGCTACTCAATTTGGTCTCTTATTTCTTTCCATTTAACTTCAAAATCAATGTTTCTTCATATATCTTAGCTCATATCTTTGATAATTAGGGTTAGAAAAGTTTTTCATCAGAGTAGATAAGAAGAATAATTAGACATGTCACAAAATTTAGGGTTATGGACTTTATATCTAATTAGAGTTAGTCATGGCTAATGAGAAAATTCCATGACTATTCAGCCATGACATCTCTTCTAAAAGAAAATTCATGATTGGGTTAGAGTGGCATGAATTCAATTGAATTATAAGAAAGTCATGGCTAGGTTTAGAGGTGTCAAATGAAATGTGTCGGGCTAGCTCGTCCCATTTTTAGCTGGCCCGACTATGCTTTCGTGCTGGGCCAGGCACGGTTCTGTGGATGTCAGCCCGGCATGGGCCACCGCATGAATCCGTCAGGTTCGGCCCGGTCATGCCGAACCCTTAATTAAAAAAAATTAGGGTTTCGGCATGCGTCGTCGTACCGCAGCACCATCGATACCCTAATTTAAAAAAAATTAGGGTTTCCCGGCTCGTGCCGAGGTACCGTGCCAACGGGCCATGGCATCGTGCCGGGTCAGGCACGGCACGAGGCCTGGTTGGCCTCGGCACGACACGACATGGTCGATGCCGTGGACAGGCACGACATGGGCATGGGCACGGAAAATTTCCGTGTTGTCTCTCATGCCGGTCCGGGCCGGCCCGGCCTGGTTGACACCTCTAGCTAGGTTTGACAACCATGACTTCTTTTGGATGTCTAAGTATACAAGTGTTTGAGTGTTTATGTATACATTCATAAATAAATAAAAGCATTTATTACATCACACAATTAAAAAAGTAAATTCTTGGGTTGCTTTCTATGTAGTATCATGATTTACATCCATAACTATATATTTATTGGATCTCCAATTTAGTTAGTGATCTAGTGGTATAGACAAGCTTCTCCATATAGTATTTTTATTTTACATGTCTTCTTAATATCTTTTCTAGCATCAAAGAACCCTTCAGAGAAGCTCTTTTAGGATATTCCTCCATGTATGACATGATTTTGGAAGAAGTTGTGATATCATTTCTTATAATCTCCTTTGGTAATGTCACAACTTGTGAAGTTGCAACATATGGAATTGCTCTTTTGATCAAATTTGTCACAGCTTTCCAAAAAGTTTTGACTTTATTTTTAAGCTCTATTCCTTCGTTTTTGTGGGTTTATCTCCTACCATGACTTTCTTTATTAATCTAGTATGTAAAGTCATGACATCTTCATATGTTGTAACTTTATTTGTTACAACTACTTCATCTTCATATGCCTTCAAATATTCCATCTTTATTATCTCTATCTTGTCTTTATGTTTTAGTGAGTCAACTATTATCTATAAAATTTTTTTTTCTTGTAGTTCTTTTACAGTCTCAAAAATTTCCTCAAAAATTTCTTTTTATTGAATTGAGAATTTCATTATTTCTACCACTTTTCCTTCACATCTTTATAATAGTTTAACTTTGATCATCAAGAATCCATGACTTTGAAGAATGCCATAGCTTCATTGAGAATATTATAAATTTTTCCTCACTAATCTATCATATTCTTTATTTTCTATGGGCCAATAATTTTCTACAAAATATTTGAAGTCTACCTTTTGTCATTTTATGATGCATATGATTTATTTATCCTCCAGTACTCTTTCTTGTGATAGTCTAGATTCTATAGCATTTTTTAGATATTAAACTTTACTTATTTTTTATCCATACAAAGTTTAAACTTCTCCTTCTTGACATGAATTAATACCTAGCTAGTCACTAAAAATGGTGGTCCCAAGATTAATGAAGCATATTGGTCCTTTATATCTAGCACAATAAAATTTATCAGAAAAATAAATTTACCACTTGTCACTAACACATCTTCAATAATACCATTTGGAAACTTGATTAAATTAATGATCATTTGAAATGAGAGAGTAATTAAAGAAATATAGCATTGGTTCAACATTTGTACTATGGGTATTTATATCAAATTAATACTTGATACCAAGTCACATAGTGTATTATAGAAAGTCTGCTCCCCAATAAATATATAGAATTATAAAACTTTTTAGATCCTTTAATTTTCTTAGTAGTTTACATTGGATGATAGTGTTATACTTCTTGCTAGTCATAATATCCTTCGTGGATTTCACAAAATTTAGTATTTGAGGTAAAACTTTAATAAATATAATATTGACTTCCAACTTTCTAAAGACAGAGAAATCTCACAAATCATTCGCTCATATTCTCCTTTGTAAAAGGTTATGTAAAAAAAAATATCAAAAGAATTATATTTATTATTATTATAGCTTTTCTCTTGCATATCCTTCTGATCATTGCTTTGGGTAATCTATATCTCCTCCTTTTATATTTTTTAATTTGTCATGCCTAGGGGTGTGAGTTGAGTAGTAGGTTCTATAGTTTCTATGACATTGAAAAATTTCATAGCATTTTGAGCTATGGTAGTGGGTTATGTGGTGACTTTGGAAAAAGTCACAACTTCTTCAATCATAGCTTCCTCTTCTATTTTAGCTCCCCTCTTGGCTTCCATTTCTATTTATTTTCCGTATAATTTTTGTGTGTGTAATCAATATAAACTTTTTTGGATTTGCCTCAATATTGCTTAAAAGTCTATTCACACTCTTCACTATTATCTTAATCCTAATTGTCTAAATTAATTTTCAATGACCTTTATTACTATGTTTATATATTCTAGCTTCATTCAATCCATTCTATTTAGTTCTTTTGAAGATGATTTTTTTTGTCTCCATACGGCAAGTATATCGTCTTCAATTGATCACTTTTCTACTCTCTTTGGGTGATTGAAATTTGAACTTGAGAATTAACTTGAATTATTCTTAAAATTATTCTGAAATTGATCCACATTCTATTAAACATTTTCATAACTCTCATATGATAGATTTTCATGATTTTTCATATCCATAAGGTTGTGTGTGTGGGTATTATAATTGGATTAGAATATTTATCATTTGTTCTACAAAATGTTGGCTTCCTTTACTTGATATATAAGGTCAACATCTACTATTTTCTACTATTGTTATATAAAAATTTCTCCCACTCTCAATTATATTTCCTTTTGAGTTCTAAACTTATAGAAAAATATATCTATCTTAGCGTCCATAGTGGTCAACCAATCAATCTTAAATACTCTGGCTCGCTTCCTTCTAAATACTTGATTATTCAAAGTTTGGTAGTTATTCTTTGCTAACTCTTCTAATAAATAATATATTTTCTTAGGTGACTTGTTGTGGATTGGGTTGTTGGACAGCCTTTGTAGTCACTATTACATCAATTTCTTCTATTTATTTTATATTAGCTCTTTATCTCAATAATGCTATTATTGTTCTATTAATTTCTAGGTTTAGAGATACTAACTCAATCCTAAAATTTTTGCTATTGTTGTTCTATTAATAAATAAATGGAGCATAATAGAATCACCCGAGACCATATCAATTGTGCACCTCATCATGTAGCTTAGCCCATTATAGAAAGCTTGGAACCACAATTCAGATTCATGTTTTGGGCATCTTCTAAAAAACTCATTGAATCCAGCCCAAGCATCGTTTATCATTTTATGCTCCTCTTATTCAAATTTCTAAATCTTTTCCCATAGTTGAAAAGAATTTTGTGGTAGAAAGATAAGAACTAGAACTAATTCTGAGTTTTGTCTCTCAAAGAAAATAAAAAAAAATTATCTTTATGCAATCTAGCTAACATAATGTTGCATAATACCATGAAAGTTACGACATGGCTATTTGAATCGTCTAAAATTTTTTCTCTATATTGATATTGTTGTACTATAGCTATTAAAATTTGCTTTAATTAAAAATAATTCACTTGCATAAGTTATATTCGAATCCCAGAATAATCATTAATTATAGTCGGCCACAAATAATCCCCAAAGATATGATGAGGATTAGGTTGTTGGACAACCATTGTAGTTTCTATTACTGTCAATTCCTTTGATATACTTTATCTTAGCTCTCTATATCAGTAGTGATATTGTTGTTCTATTAATTTATAAGTCTAGAGATACTAATTCAATCGTAGAATTTTTGCTCATATAGGTGTGGTGGCTATAAAATAAAAATTAGAAATAAAGAAAATAATATACAAATGCAACACAAATATGAAGCAATAATGTATCCAAAAAACTAGAAATAAAACTATCATTTTGAAAGGATAGGCATGTCAACTCGGATTTACTAATCAAACTACAATCAAACAATCACTAATAACACCGACAAAAAATATCACAACAATATAAGGGTACCAAAATTTATTAATTAGTACTATCCCAAAACCTTGTTGAGTGATTGGGTGTCTTTCAAAGTCGTCCTACAAATATACAAATTATACAAGTAGTAAAATATATTTAATTTTAGATATTCATCTCACTAAAATTGTGCAAGTAGTTTGATCAACAAATAGTGAACTTACAGATATTTGAGTTGAGTAGGTAGACTTAGGTTTTAGGAAGGATAATTTGACTCTAGGATTTGTTCATATCCTTCTTCATGATTCTACTTCTTTAATATTTGGTCAATATTATGTTTGATTACTAGATGAATGATAAATTAATATGAAAATACACTAGTGTTCACTTGGCATACAAGGTGATTGTCATCATTTGACCATCACCAATGATAAAAATTTTCGATACATCCACCGATATATTTCCGATATATCCATTAAAACTGATATATCTATCCTTGATTGATGCTCATATATAAATACACATTGATATATCTTCGATATATCCGATATATCCATAAAATCTAAGTACCGATATATCCGTAGAAACTGATATTTTAATCATTGACCATCACTACTAATGATAATCCACTCATAGTTTTCCACTTAGTATTTCTCCATCGATGCCACATATTTTATTCATGAGTTAATTACACATCTACTCTTTTTAAGCAATATGTCAACCATCCTTGACAATTACTTTAAAAATATACTTTTATCCTCCGACTCATACATAAAGATACTAGATGATATAGTAATAAATATATTTGTGCTTTTAGCTTTATAAGCACTATATGTGTGTGTGTGTGTGTGTATTTATATAGGTGTATATATATATATATATATATATATATGTTTTTCAATTTATATATATGTTTTTATTTCTACATAGATGTTTATATATCGACATATATTTATGTATACTAATATGTGTTTTCATATATATTCATATATAAATATAAGTATTTTGATTTTTTTTTAATTGAATGTAACCTTGTGATCGAGTGGTAAAGTCTTGTTTTGGTTAAGTGTAGGGCATGGGTTGGAATCCCACCCTACCACTTATATAGTATTAATGAAGATTTTTAAATTGTTTTTTGAGATATTATCATTTCCGAACTCGTAAATGTGTTTTCTCATTTTACAAAAATTGTTTCCAAATTAATTAAATTAAATTCTTTTCCAAATTTCAGAGAGAAAAATTGGGTTGATTAAATTTAGAATACGAAAAATTAATTATTTTAGAATTTAATATAATTTTTGTAATTATGAAAAGTTTGGTACACTAAAACAAAAATATTTTGTATTTGATGCACCAAAACAAAAATCTCTCTTATTATTTTCTTCTTTTCAAAAATACTTTCACATTTTAAAATAAATCTTTTGCTCTCTCCCTCAAAAAAAAAAGAAAAAAAAAATTCACAACTAGGAGGAAAGAAGTCGTTGATAGAGGATCCAAGAAGGAAATGTTGTAATGATCAAATATCCATGGTCTCCAACATTATACTTCACATCTCATCATATTAGTTGGTGATTATTTTTATTTCTTTGTTATGTATTTAACGAACTTATAAGTTAATTAACTAGTTAGAAAAACACTCTAGACCTTGGTTTAATATTGGGGCTAATTCCATTTTATAAATATTTAGATTTTGAGTTTATTTATATCTCATTTTTCTTTTATTACATCATATATGTTTAACTTGAATAGGTCTACCCTTGTTCTTCCTATTGTTAGTAGAACCTATTGTATTTATCAAATTAAGAATTTAGGAGTTTGAAAATATGGATTCTCTGATTGTTATTCTATTTTGCATCTTCATATATGCAAAACATTCTTGAATTAAATTTTTCCAACGTGAAATACATTAGTATATTAAATTCAATATCATATCTTATGTTCATAACCATTGTATTTAATATTATGTTAGAATATAAAATCACCATTTCACCATAGTATTTCATCCTCGTTAATTTCAACGTGTAGCCATATTTTTAGTTGGCATATGACTTCAATTGTTGCCAAGAATTAATAGGTTGGATTTCACTTATCTCAAATTCAATTTAAAATTCCAAAAAATAGTTGTGTTTGACATTTGATATTTGGACAATTAACATTCTATATGGATCGACAGGGGTAATGCTAGGTTTATATTTTCAGAAAATTACTATGCAAGGGTATGAGCAAGCAAAAAATTTTACTTCCATTTTTAGTGAGTTCAACACAACAAGAATACATGTGCAACTCAAAGAATTCATTATCACTCTTACACTATGTACCAAATTAGTATCTTTTTCTCCTAGTACAATTTTATTTTTATATTTGTTTCTTTGTAACTATATGATTTTTATTATTAATTAAAAAAATAATGTGATACGATTGCATTAGTAAGTGGACAATAAATGAAATTGATAGACATAAATTATTTGTAATTTGGTTTGAAAATATTTTTGATAATTGACTACTCTCATCATTGGACAGTCCTATAAAGTTGTCGATTGGAGACAACATGCCAGAGTAGATAACATCGATGATGTATGCACTTTTACATCTAATACATAGAACCACATCAAAATGTATCATATTTCCACTTAATGCACCCCCACAAAAAGATTATGCACGGTTAGTTAGTTATAATTCTTGAATATTGAGGTATCTAGAGTAGAAACTATTATATAAATATGAATGTATTTGAGAACAAAATATGTTATTCTCTACTAATCAATGTGAGAAACCCAGGTTAAAATATTTCATATTTTCTTTGTAAGACCGAGTGAAAGAGTTTGTGACACCCCATCCTTCAGGGGGTCTCATTCCATTCCATCACACAACAAAATATGCAATAAAATAAAATCTTTTTAAATATTACATACATATTTTTTTTCTTTTATTTGCTCAGCAGAATAAAAAAAACACATAATATATTATATAAGACACAACCGACTTTCATTCACATGTGCGAGTAGGCATGTAAATTTGTCATTTATCCTGGATCTGTACCTGAAAGGGGTCCCGCAACGGAGTGAGCAAGGCTCAATAGCGGTAAACTTCTATAGTGCTACTCCCTATCTAAGTACACATAAAATATCATGCATATATATATCAATACCCACTCAAGTATAATGTTTACAAGAATGTAATTATGGATATAATATTTATATGTCCATTTCCTGAGTCCCATCTATTCCCTCACACATGCTGAAGCCAAGTGTGACATATTATATATATATATATATGTATGTATGTATTTATTTATATTTATTTATTTTTTTTTTTTGAAATTATTCCGAAAAATATGGACATTCTTCGAAAAATATATTGGATATTTTTTCAAATAAAATATGCTTTTCTTGGATATACTTCGAGAAATATGGATCGCCTCCGAAAAACATATTAGACATTTTTCACGTAATTCAACCTGGACGTTGTCCCAATTCGAGTTCGCATATTTATAATATCCATGCTCTAGAAAAATACCGCGTAACTCAGTCTAGACACTGTTCCAATTTGAGTTTGCCAAATATCCATGCTCTAGAAAAATGCCTTTATATGTATGTGTGTGTATATATATATACACACATATATCATGCACCTACCTATTTATATGGTATGTTCCCATGGGCATGAAATAAAATTATGCCATTTATGATTAAATAATATTTTAGACATAGTTATAACAATCCAAACCCAATTCACCTGCACTAAATTTTACTAAACAAAACACAAAAACTTTTCACCAATTAACATTTAACTATTTTCAATGATATTTCTAACAATTCGAATTGAAATATAAAATATGATCATTTATGACACTTATATAGAAAGAAATTCTGATGGGAGAAAACCACAACCTTCCAAAAAATTTCATGAAAACTTTATAAATTTGATATCAGACTGAAGATCTCGTCACGTAGAGCAACTTTAGTTCCTGGACTATTTTATTCCAACACCAGAATAATTTATTACTATCAAAAGAAAATTAACGGATCTTTTATTTTTTTTCCTCTGCATTGTGTATCTCTCTCCCCCTAAGTATGTTTTTTTATTTCCTCTTCATCCCCTATTCTAAATTCCTGATGTCTTTTTTTTCTTTTTTTTAATAATATAAAAAATTTATTATTATTATTATTTTTTTTCTTTTTTTTTGACACATGACCGCGCATCCGTTACACAATGATATATCATTGTGTAACGGATGAGCAATGATATTTCTTTAAACATTCAATCTACACCAATAATGAGTTTGCCTCAATCTATTACATGAGTTGAATCAAGAATATATTTCCTAAGCATAGAGACATAAAATATCTCATGGACACCAGATAAATGTGGTGATAATGCCAATCGATAAGCAACCAAACTCACCTTCTAGAGTATTTTGAAAGACCCAATATATCTTGGCGATACCTTTTCATGCTGGCCAAATCTGATTACTTTCCTTTTTGGCATCACTTACAAGAAAACATAATCTCCCACCTCAAATTCAAGAGGTCGCCATCATCTATTATCATAACTTTTCTATCGACTTTGAACTATAAGAAGATGTTGTCATATCGAATCTATTTTCTCCAAGGTATCTCTAATCACATCTGGACCCTTGATGGATTTATCTCCCACCTTAGCCCAACAAACTGGAGATAGACATGGCCTTTCATACAATGCTTCATATGATGTCATTTGGATACTTTCCAGATAATTATAGGCAAACTTGACTAAATGAAAATGTTCTTCCTAGCTACCCTTGAAATCTTGACAACATGCTCACATCTTATCTTCCAAAACTTGTATGGTCCTTTCTGATTGCTCATCTATCTATTTGTGGATGAAAAGGATTGCTCATTATTAATTATGTTCTCATTACTTTCTGGAAATTCTTCTAGAAATGAGTCATAAATCTAGGATCTATGTTTGATATAATAGATACTAGCACTCCATGTAATCAGACAATTTCTCATATGTATAATCTGCATAATTCCTCACATGTGAAGATCATTCAAATTGCCAAAAAATGTGGGGACTTTGAAAGCTAGTCCACAATTACCCACACAACATCATGTTTTAGTGATGTCCATGGCAAGTGAGTCATAAAATCCATTGTGATATGTTTATATTTCAAATCTGCTACATCTAAAGGCTGGAGTAATCCTATTGGCTTCTGATGCTCAGCCTTTATCTGCTGACATGTGAGAAATTATTGAACAAAATCTTCAATGTGTCTATGCATCCCATTCTAGAATATTGGCAATGAAGATCATTATACATCTTTGTGCCACCCGGATATACAATAAAATGAGAACAGTGAAATTTTGTAAAAATCTTTTCTCACAATTCTACTATATGGGGAACCACAATTTGTCTCTTAAACCGAAGACTACCATCCATATGAACAGCCCAATCTTCATCGCATGTACTAGTTTCTACTCGGTTCTTTATAAATAATATTTTTACATCTTATTTTTAGATCTAAATGGTAGCCATCGAATTCTGGCAAGTAGCTATTGGATTTAATTTGATAGTTATAGTTAAACTAATTTGACAACATATTGCACTTTTTACTATCTTTATTAGAGTCATTTGCATGAAAACACAATGACAAAAGTATGGTTTGTTGCGCAATGATGACCGGCCACATAAGTGTATCTTGGCTTATGTGGTAGGTTTTTTTTAAATGCCCTATCGAATAGTTACCCAATGGGGTATGACCCATGACTCAATCCCAGGTCACCGGCTGGTGGACCTTGCCACCAAGGGAGGCATGTGGGTCATGTCTGTCCTGGCATGAGGCATGACTCTCACCATCCTAATGCCATAAAATATTAGAAAAAATATCACTAAAATATCTTCAAATAATCATTTGCTAAGTTGGTAGCACCATGAAAGAAAGCTTATGAGTGTGGATTACTTTTATACAATGCATTGAATTTTTCCTCATAAAAAGAATGTTATATTTTTTTTGTTCCTCTTCTTGATGCTTCATAAGTTGCAAATTAAACTCTTGATTGGTTAGATCAATTTTCCCAAATCTTCATTCAACATCACTTGAACAAGGGAACATACAATGGAATTAACCTAAAATCAAAATAAAAATAGCTCACCGCATGCAAACAAAAAAAAAGGGAATTAAATTGAAAATAAAAAGAAAAACTTAAAAAAAATTAAAAGAATGGAAACATGGTAAAATAAAAGTTTACCCACTTGTACTGTGGATTACAAGAATCAACTCCTTATTGATATAGTATCACAAATGCCCTATTGTCATCCCCAACTATGGCACCATCTAATTATTTACGTATGTGATATCAAAATAACTTAGATTACCTAAAACATCTAATATATAGATTTATATTCAGTATAATATATTGGTCTGGGATCATCCACATGATGATATTATTCGTGTAAGGGAAGAATAATGTATCGTAAATTAAAGCCAAATTGATAACATAAATTATATAGTAATTTTATAACAACCTTATGAATTTTTTATGACAAAAATTATAAAATAGACTAACATATTTACAAAAGAACTTGGAATTAGAATAAGGCTCTATTTGATAAACTGAAAAAATTAAGTACTGAAAAATAAGTGTAATAAAATTAAGTGTTGAATTTCAAAAGTATTGAATTTGTATTGTAAAACTTGTTTGATTAATTACTGATAATTGAATGCTGAAAATAAATATATTATTTAATAACTATAAATGATGAATGCGAAAAATAATATATTTTACATATTTACACTTATTATAATTGTATCACATATTATCCAACATAAATAAAGTTTCTAATGATATTTTTTTTACTACAATTATTAATTATTATAGGGTACATCTACTCCATATTTGTGGCCACAACAGAGGCGTAGTAGGTAGGGTCAATTTGGGGCTGGTTAGAATGCAGGGTTAATTTTTTGTCAGAGTAAAAAATATAATATTATTTATAAAGGATTTTTTTAATCCAATTTTTTTTTCATTTAAAAAAAAATTTGTTAACCATGTTCTACATTCTACATTAAGTAGGTCTCTACCTACTTATAATTCTCAATAATTTTTTATTTAAAATTTTCAATTAAGAGCTTCCTAAAATTTTTTTATCAAACATATTGAAAAATTAAAACTGTTGAAAATTTTCATTTTCAATGGTTTTAAAATTTTCAATAGTTTATCAAACATTGCTTAAGTTAAACAATATTTTTCATGGACAATTAGAGTTTCAGAACTTTATTCATTGCATGTAGGATATAAATTCAAAATTTCTTCCCAAATAAAAATTAGTTTTATCTATCTTCAAAAAGAATTAAATTACTTATATCAATGTCTTATTGATTTATAGTCTAAACTACTAATTCGTCATTGACCTCATGTTTAGAAATTTTTTTCTCGAAGAAAGATGAGGTTTAACTACTCATTCTTTGAATTTTTTCCACATTGTATTTGGTTAGTGAAAAAGCAAAATAAAATAGAAGAAAATAAATATAGTAATGAGAATTTACAAATTTCTCCTTTTCACCCAAAAGTTAACATAATGTATTTGAATTAGAGATGTAGCTCCCTACTTATAGTCCCACAAAAATTATAAATGTATTTTATGCTTGTTAGCTCATAAGAAATATGAGAAATTATAGTAAGAACAGCCCAAAATTATGATGTTCAGATAAATTTTAGAAGGGTTTGAAAACCATTATAGAGGTTTTCACAATTAATATTTCTATTCAATTTTTAACAGGTGATGATATTTTTACAATGTCATGCAATAACTCATTTGCAATCTATTTTACTTTCCTTCGCAATACTAATTAATATATATTTTTGATAGCTTTCACATGGGATTGTGAAATTCTTCATTAGTCTATATTTTTATGTGTTTCTTATTTTCAAATCCCACAATATTGTGAGGTTATTTAAAGAAGGTAAACACTTCAAAAAATCAAAAATTTCATTAAAAACTATTAAAATATGAACTAAGGCCTTTGACATGAAATTAAGTTAATTAGAAATAATTATTACTCACAATTCCTAAATAATGAAAAAGCATCATATATGTTTGTTATGGATGAGGTGGGAAAATCAATTCGATTGGTTTATTTTATTTTATTAAAATAATGTATTACATTTTTCTACATGGCTTGTTTTGCTTAAATGTTATTGTGCATGTATTTTAATTTATTAAAACATATGAAAAAGCATCATATGTGTTTAGATGTGGAAGAATCTAGAACCCATGTAATGGAAAAATATGTTTTCCATTATACATGGTATTGTAAATATTATTGATAGCCAAAAAAAAAAGAAAAAAAAATGCACTAAGAAAAAAACATGTAACTTAAAGAAAAGAACAAAAACAAAATAGACAACAAAATATATCATAAAAAAAAACACTTTCACTCTCTCTTGGATGTGGTGAATAATTGATGGAGTTAGAGTTTATGCTCCTCAATCCAATTTTCATTCAAGCATTTTTCTATTATAATTGTTGTCAGTTTTACTTGATGTATTGTGGATATTTTATCTTTTATTGCTACTATTTTTATTTGTTGTATTGTGGTTATTTATTTGCTATGATCGCTACCATTTTTTTATTATGTTGATATTGCTTGTGGATTGTTATTGTTGTTTGACATTATTGTTTTTAGTTGTTGTGCTAATTCCTATTGCTATGATTACAAAATTCTAAACATTCAAATATTCATACTATTGCAATACAAATTTCATTTACACCATGATATATCTTGATATTCTAGATTGAGTTTTTGTCCCAAATTTTATATTTTGAAATGTATTATAATATTAGTGCATAATATATCGATTATGTGAATATTTATATTTTGTGAATATGGTGGGCGAGGAAGGATTTTTTGTTTTGGGATATATATTTGCGGCTAACTACTTTTAGATTCGTAGTGTTTAAGTTTGTTTTGGCTTTTTTATACCAAATGTTTTAGTTTCTATTTTAAATTATTTGGTTGATTCTAATTATATTTTATATTCTAATAGTACCATAACATTAACATTTAGTAAACTTTAAAATTTTAGGTATTGAATTAATAAAAAAATAATAATAATTATAAAAGCCACTTTTGCTAGACCCAAACATATTTATTTCAAACACTATGAATAAGCATTATTGAGTAATAATCAATTAAATGCTCACAAGGAACATTAATTATTAGATCAACATATATCAAGATTGACTCTAAATCATGAGTATTTCTTGAGCATATTCTCAGTGATATTTTTGGCCTTATTCATCTATCTAATATACATTTTCATTATTTTATAGTTTTAATTGATATTTCATCTCATTGATCCCTTATTTTCCTTCTTCATCTTAGAAATGTTATCTTCATTAGGTTACTCAAATAATATGACATATGGTTCAACATAGCCCCACACTTTGTGGGCCAACAATGCCATGATGGGTTGTATTCTAGTTTTCATGTCATGCTCAGCACGACGGGATGGAATGGCTGTGCCTCGCTGAAATGGGTCATGCTGGCATTACATAGCTTTTTGAAACCTTAAATTATAGCACAACCTTTAGAAATCACATTGTGTTGCATCCTTTACCCTATTTTTAAAGAAATTTACAAGCCATAAGATTCACTCTCTTTCTCTCTCCCTTTGCTTCCAAAATGGAAAGGATAAGGGAGTCAATCTAGGCAACCAAGCAACTTGATATGTGTTCATTTCCAATATATTACCCATTACTACCATGATCATCTCTGTCTCTATGGAGTGATATTTAAAGCATTCTTCCATCACATTTGCTTGGGATGAGTTGAGAGCCCCTTATAAAATTAATGTGAACAACTCACTAGAATGACTAAAGTTAACCACTATCAGTGAAACCTCATACTCCATACTTGAGGCTCAATAACAATTTTCCACATTGATGGTAACTACAACTTTTACTTTCAAGCAATTCATGCCAGGTTGACAACAACAAGCTACTCCTATTTCAAATCATTTTTTTACTAATCCAAGTTCATATTCTACTATAGCTACATCAATAGGGTCATAGCCATGGTTACTCCAATAATTGATGATACTAACTTTCTCATATGTATTTATTGAGCTTACATATGTGGCCTCAATTTTGGTTTATTTCAAATTTCTCAAACCTTATGAAATCTAGCTTTTTTTATTTATGTTGAGTCTTATGCAAGGTTCATGACTAATATGTTTTTACATTTAATTATGATGTGGTTTAGATTGATCATTTTCCACCATAAATACTTTGGCCCTTAGACAAATTTAAGAATTAAGTTTTGGATCAAGAATCAAGTGAGTTTCTTATCATTTCTTTTATAGAGTTTTGTTCATTTCTTTCTTTGTGGAAATATAAGTTAGAGCAAAATCTAATAAGTTATTTCATCAGTAATAAATCACACAACATTCTTCCCAGTGCAATTCAACTCACCTTGTAGATTGAATCACAACTACATTATACAAAAGAATTAAATGAGTTTCTTATCAACATTCTACCTAGTCTCTATTAGATATCTTCATAATTTTCTATACCAACCATGCAAATGATTTGAACAGATGAAAAGTTGTGATAAAAGTAGATGAAGAGACACTAAAGTTAATCCCTTTTCAAAGTCAACCATGCAAGATCACAAAGAAAACTATCAGCAAGACCAACACCAACAACTCTTATGTCATTCCAAAAGATGAAAAATGTTATCATTGTGGATAAATATGTCACTAATCTAATCAATATCATTCGTGCAAGCCTATCAACTTAGCCCCACAATAGGTTGACATTAGAGAAGAATGTATCTACTAATAAAAATTTGAGAATGAAGATGAGGTTGAAATAAAAGCTTAACCATGAAGAAGAAGGATTATATTTGATAATCAGATGATTAATGTACAACCCAAAGAAAGAAGTAAGAAGATCTTTAAGACCCAATATATGGATTGTCAATAGGGTTGTGATTTATCATTGATTGTGATAGTATTGAAAATATAGTATCCAAGATTATGTAGTTGATAAGCTTCAACTACTAACTCAACAACATATGACCTCGTATCATATCAATTGGATTAAGGATGATGGTGAGATGAAAGTAAGAGAGTAGTGTCTCATTCCTTTCTTCGTTAGAAAGTACAAAGATGAGTTTATTCCTTTTGTTAATATGAATATGTGTCATAATGTTACTTAGTCATCTCTGACTATTTGATTTGAATATTACTTTTATCCCAATTAAATAACAAAACAATCAGGGGAACACCAAAATCGAGACTGACCTTCTCTTTGTGAAAAATAGAGCATCTATTTCAATAAATATTCTTGAAAAAATCTCACCACTATTGTCTTAGTTCATTGATATTATACCTGAAGAATTGTGAGCTGGTTTTCAACCCCTATGAAATATTTAATATTAAATAGATTTTGTTCCTGGATTCAATTTGCTTAATCTTTCATACTATTGTATGAGCCATAAACAGTACAAAATTTTCCAAACTCAAGTCGAAGATTTGCTTAAGAATGATATGTTATGAGAAAGCATACATCAGATTGTTGTTCATGTATTTTTAACCACAAAGAAGGATGAAAATATTGAATATGCATTGATAGTTGAGTCATTAACAAAATCACATTATAATATTAATTTCCTATTCCTCATCTGGACGACGTGCTTGGTAAATGGAAGGATTGAGGTTATTCTTCAAAATTAATCTATAAAGTAACTATCATCAATTATGTACCCACAATGTTGATGAATGAAAAATAACTTTCAAGGCACTTGAAGGAATATATGAGTGGATACTCATGCCTTTTAACCTCTCCAATGCCCATAGTATTATAATGGCATTGATGAACTAGGTATTCCAACCTTTCATTGAAAACTACATTGTTATTTAATTTGATGATATTTTGATATATAGTTAAAATGAGAAGAATATGTTCAACATTTCACCAAAGTTTTAAATGCTATTTTGGAGAATAAATTATATGTCAACCTAAAAAATTACATTTTTTTATTGGTAGCTTAATCTTCTTAGGCTTTTTTGTAAGTTATGAAGGGATCAAAATAGATTAAGAGAAGATGAAGACTATTTATGAATGACCAACAACAAGGTCAACTACTAAAAATTACGAGAATACCAACCAAATTACCGACCTAAAATTTGGTCGGTAATTACTATCCAAATCATGACCATTTAGTGACCAAAAAAGGGTATAAAAAAAATTTATGACCAAATGTTCGACCAAAAACCAAACATAATTACCGACCAAATGTTTTTGGTCAGAATTTGGTTTGTAGAGTGGTTATTCAATATATTACCGATCATTTAATGACCAAAAATATATTATCATTAAAATTGGTCGGTACAGTAGGTTTTCAAATTATTTATAACTTCGTACTCACCGACCATTTATCGACCAAATATATAGGTTGGTAATTACCGACCAATTCACAACCAATTTAGAGATCCAAAGATGGGCGTCGGAAAAAAAATATTTCCAACTAAATTTCTGACCAACTACCGGCCATTTATTACCGACCAAATATATTTGGTCGGGAAAATGGTTTATAAATTAGGAGGAAATTAGCAAAAAATATTGCCGAAAGATTACCAACCATTTAATGACCAATAATTTATAACCATTAAAAATGGTAAGTAAAGTGGTTATCCAACATATTTATAACGTTGTAATTACCGACCAAACTTCCGACCGAATATTTAGGTCGGTAATTACCGACCATTTCACGACCAAATACTGACCATACCTACCGACCAAATATTTTTGCTCAGAAATTAGTTTGTAAATTAGTATGAAATTAGTGAATAGAAATTGCCGACAAATTACTGACTATTTAATTTCCAACAATTTATTACCATTAAAATTGGTTGGTAATGTGAACTTCAAAATACTTATAACTTTGTTCTTACCTACCTTTTACCGACCATAATTTTGGTCAGTAATACATAATTTTAATTTTTTGATTTAAAATTCATTTGCTAAGTCATTAACGCCTACATTCATTCAAAACTCCATTGTTTTTCGAAGTAGAGGTGACGGCAAGCATAAATTCGATAAAATTTGTTCTTTTCTTCTGAATCCAAGTAAGTTTTTCTTTGTTCTTCTCCTTCAAAATGCTTATACATATCTCCATCTCTCTGAATTATATATAGATAATCAAATTTTCATTTTTTCAGTATAATCAGACATTAGGTTTTTTTTTTATTTCTTCTTCGAATTTCTTTATTTTGCTCAATTTCATTTAACCTAACATGCTTTTGACTCGACACAATTAATTAAACTATAATTTTTTAGTTTAATCTTTGTTCTTCTACTGTTTATAATTTTAGGGTTTTATTGATTTTGATTTCAATTATAGAATATTTGCATCCGAATAATCTCAATGTTAATGGTTTATATTTATATAATCATATGACATTATGTATAAATGTCTATACTTTAAAATACATAATGATTAATGTTAAATCAAACTTTTATATAATATTAATCTTAAATGTCTATAACAGTATATATAAACTAAAAATATAATTTATAATCGTATGACATTATGTGTAAATGTCTATACTTTAATATATAAAAATGTATTACATTATAAATACACATTGATATGTTTATATAAACATATAATGTTTATATAAATATATTTATACATATATATTAATGTTTATCAATATCTATACAACATTTAATTAAACTATCCATTTATATAATTTTTTATATAACAATTATGTAACATTAAATGATTATATAATTTTGTAAATATTTATATTACATATTATTTTTTATATAAATATAGAATATTTATAATATTTATTTAAATGTGATATATATACTATATATTATTTATAAAAGTGTTACATATAAATATAATAATATTTAAGTAACATTTATAAAAATATTTTATTCACAAATATTATATAGATACATGTGTTTAATTATATAATCATATGCCATTTTATATAAAAATATTTATAACTATATTTATAATAAAGTAAACTATTTTTATAACTATATTTATAACTTTACATAACTAATTTTAAACTATATGATAATGTATAACTATATATATAATTCTATATAACTATATTTCTAAAAAAATATATACTATATGTATTCTAATATATAACTATATAAAATTATATTTTACTAAATGTATAACTATATAAATGTTATATATAATTATATCTTTAACTACATACATATTTATAACTATATGTATATAACTATATAATAATATTTGTATAACTATGTAACACTCTATATAATTAAATATAACTATATTTGTAACTATATATACATATGTGTATGCATATAATTAAATTAAAATATTTGTTTATAACGTTGTGTATATTTATGTATAACTACTTATAACTACATGTATAAATATATCTATATATAACTATATGTTTAATTATATATAAATATTTATAATTATATATTATATGTAAAATAATATATAACTATAAATAATTGTATCTTACTATATGTATAACTATAAAAGTTTTATGCACAATTATATTTAAATATTAAATTTATAGCTTATATTTAATATATATTTGTATATAGTAGTATATAAAAACGTATTTTACTATATCTATACCTAATACATTACTATATGTATAAATATATAAAATTAAATGAACAAATATATAAACCTACATGTATAAATATATGTTGACTCTGTGCGTAACTATATGTACAACAACATGTAACTATATTTATAATTACATGTATAACAACATACAACATTATGTTAAGCTATATGTGTATAACTATATATAAATATTTGTATAACTAAATAAATGTCTATATAATTATGTATAATTATATTTGTAACTATATATACATATATGTATTCATATAATTAAATCAAAATATTTGTTTATAATGTTGTATATATTTATGTATAACTACTTTTATGTATATATCTATATATAACTATATGTTTAATTATATATAACTATTTATAACTATATATATTATATGCAAAATAATATATAACTATAAATAATTGTATCTTACAATATGTATAACTTTAAAAGTTTTATGTGTAATTATATTTAAATATTAAATTTACAGCTTATATTTAATATATATTTGTATATAGCAGTATATAAAAAAATATTTTACTATATCTATACCTATACATAACTATATGTATAAATATATGAAATTAAATGAACAAATATACAAACCTACATGTATAAATATATGTTTAACTATATGTGTAAGTGTGTAACTATATGTATAACCACATGTTACTATATTTATAATTACATGTATAATAAAATACAACATTATTTTAAACTATATGTGTATAACTATATATAAATATTTGTATATCTAAATAAATGTCTATATAATTATATATAACTATAATTAGAGACAATCGCATTTGTTAAATAAATTGATTTTTTAAACTAGTTATGGAAGATGATCGTGAATGGATGTACAAGGATCGAATAGTGAATGAAATATTCTCTAATGAATGAGGGGATAAAGTTGATGAATTTGTTGAGTTTACTCTAAGACATTCTGAGTGTGTGAATGGTGGTACAAATATAAGGTGTCCTTGTACTTTAGTTAAATATCTGAATAAAAAGTTTTTGAATGTTGAGACTGTGAAAATGCATTTGTATAGAAATGGTTTTGTGGCGGATTACTATGTTTGGATATACCATGGTGAGAAGCAAGTCCACCAGAGGTGTTCAAGTTCAATACATGTATCAGTAAGTGAAACTGATCAGATGGTCTTGGATAATATTAATCACACTACATACCATAAAATAGTTTTTGATGATGCAAGTCCTGAATTCAACCCGAATGAGGAACCCAATGCTGAGGCAAAGAATTTCTATGACACGATTCGAGCTGGAGACAAACCTATTTATGAGGGAAAAAATAAGCATACTCAACTTTCTATAGCCGTGAGGATGTTAGAAATATAGTGCAGACACAGGTGTTCCTAGGCATGGTTTGATAATATGTCTAATTTCATTTAAGAATTGTTGCCACAAGATAATCTAATGCCATTGGATTTCTATAGCACAAAGAAGTTAGAGGCTTGTGATTACCCGTACAGGTCATTCATTACTATGTGAACAACCGTATGATATACTAGGGTGATGACAGTGACCTTAATAGTTGTAAAATATGTGGGCATGATCGATACAAGCAAAAGGTTAGAGGTTCTGGAAATAGAATGTATATAAGTAAGTTGAAGGTGTTGTATAAGAAGATGCACTATTTTCTAAAAACACCTAGGTTGCAAAGATTGTATGCATCAACGCAACAGCTAATGAAATGAGGTGGCATTCAGAGCATCATATGGAGGAAGGTATGATGTGTCACCCTTCTGATGCCCATGCTTGGAAACATTTTGATGAGTGTTTTCTTGATTTTTCTTCTGAAGTTTGAAATATTAGGCTGGGTTTATTTACTGATGGTTTTCAGCCATTTGGTCAATCTGGACAGCAATATTCTGTGTGGCATGTGGTGGTGACGCCATATAATTTGCTTCCAGACTTATGTATGAGGGAGGAATATATGTTTTTGACTATGTTAGTGCCGGGGCCTATGATTTCAAAGGGGAAGATAGATATTTTTTTTGCAACCATTGATAGCGGAGTTGAAAAGTCTCTAGGGTGTTGGGGTTCAAATTTATGTTATTTCAAAACAGCAAAATTTTTAGATGCGCGCTGCCCTTATGTAGACCATAAATGACTTTCAAGCATATTCTATGATATTTGGGTGGAGTACAATTGGTATGTTTTCATGTCAGCATTGTATGGAATATTCTGATGCTTTTAGATTAATTAAGAGCGAAAAATAGTCATGGTTCGACAACCATCGGAAGTTTTGCCCATTAATCAACCATATCAAATTAACACATAAGACTTCATTAAGAATAGAAAGGTTACTAAATAATTCTCGGGGGTTGATATGGGGATAAAATTCTGCAGGAATTGAATAACAGAGGCTTGAGAAAGGTGATAGATGTTGATGCTGAGATTGTGAATGCAGCTATATCTAAGATTTGTGGGTGAAATAAGAGAAGTATTTTCTAGGATTTGTCCTACTACCATGAACACTTGCTTAGGCACAATCTTGATGTTATGCATATCAAGAAAAATGTGTTTGATAATATGTTCAATGGTGTTTAACATTCTAGAAAAAACTAAAGACACTTACAAGTCAAGAGATAAGTTAAAATAAATATTGTCGTCATTATCAATCTCTAAAAAATCTTATCACCAATAAATACCTTGATGTGCCATTTATTTTGAATAAATCACAGAAGAAGGTTGTGTTGGAGTGGGTAAAAAAACTTAGATTTCCAGATAGGTATGCTTCTAATCTGGGGAGATGTGTGGATGTGAAAAAACTTAAGATGTTTGGCATGAAGAGTCATGATTGTCATGCATTCATGCAAATATTGTTACTAATTGTTCTTCGAGAATTCCTACCTAATTCTATGGGGTCCGATAACTGAGATTTCTTTATTCTTCAAGCAACTGACTTCTTCTTCATTGACTGATGGGGAGTTGAGGAATCTGGATGAACAAATTTCTGTTATCTTATGCAATCTTGAGAAAATCTTTCCTACTAGTTTTTTTGACCCAATGGAACATCTTCTAGTGCACTTGGCTTACGAAGCTAGGATTGCTGGTCTTGTCCATTATTGTTGGATGTATCCTCTAGAAAGGTAATATTAAATCACTAAACCAATTCTTTTCCTTTATATATATTTATATATATACAAAAATGACTAGTAATTTTCAATAATTTTTTTTTTTGTAGATACTTGAGGAAAATAAAGCATACAATAAATAACAAGGTTCAGGTTGAGGGTTCTATATCAATAGGTTATATTATGGATGAGACTGCAAAATTCACATCATTCTATTTCAAAGAAGCAAATCCAACTCTTCCACTTAAGGAAAAGCAGAATGAGGTTTATCTTTATGACAATGTGGATAATGAAGTGATTGAAATTATTAAGCCTTCGGGTAAAGTAATTGGTGCTAAAGGGAAAAGGAATTTAGCAGACTATGAATGTACTACTGCTCATCTATATGCCCTAATGAATTGTCCAGTGGTTCAACCATTCATTGAGTAAGTATTTCCTAATAGTAAAATAAGATCTATTTAGCATTATAATTTACTATTTCCTATCAATGTATCAATTATTTCTAATTTCTTTTTTTTAGTGATTTTGTTACAAATAAATGTAAAGAGTTTCAAAGAATGAATGACGAAGCTATCAATTTCGTGATGGAGCAAGAATTTCTATCATTTTTAAAAAAATACGTATGTTTACTTATAATGAAAATCACAAAATAATTGTATTGTTCTAATAAAAATTTATAACTGTAATCTAAACAATCTACTTAATTTTGATTACAGGTTCATAATCGTGCAAATAAAATTTCTAATCATTATCTTCGAAGTATAGTAGGAGGTCCCCCAAGAGAGGTTAGAATGTACAATAGTTACTGTGTGAATGGTTTTAAATTTCACACTAAATGATAAGGTAGTTACCAGCAACAGACAATAAAGGGGTATGCATTAAAAGATCCATATATAATGAAACCGAATATGACTATTATAGGACTCTGATCCAAGTGATCGAGTTAGAATCTAAAGCCCTCCTGGTTAAAAAAACTATGTTATTCAAATGTGAATGGTTCGACCCAACACCACATGTTGGTATTGTTGTCCATCATCGATATAAACTTGTCTATGTGCACGATAAAAAATGATTCAACAAGTATGAACCTTTTGTCATAGTAGTACAAGCATCACACAGGTTTATTATTATGAATATCCAGGTCGGACCAGTCCTAGAGAGGATTGGACTCAAAATGACATCCCCGCATGTGTACAAGCATCACACATGTGTGCAAGATCAAAACAAGGGCTCAAATTGACATCCCCACATCATTAAGTGCTAATTTCATAGAACCAACTTTTCAAAATGATGACAATGATGTTATAATCGAAGCTATGGTGGGGGACGAAGACATCCTTTTTGTCACATCTTCTAAGATGGATACAAGTGGGGATGTAGATGTTAATGAAACTTTAATTGATTATGAGGAAGAAATGAGTGATGAAAAGGGGTTTGAAAATTATGTTACTACATCTGAAGAAGAAGACGAAACAGATTTAGATGATTCTGATGAGAATGAGTTGACAGTGAATTTTATGTTATTTTAATCATTAATCATTTTTGATTATATTCATTGCCTTATGTATTTTTTATAGATATGGCACGTGGACAATGTAGAGGCAGCACGTTGCAAGGTCGTACCAGTTATGCTATAGGCAGCATGGTCTTAGGTATGTCTGAAACTGGTAGAGGGTCATGGGCGAATGAGACGCCACAGCAGACAGAGAAGGTTGTGAATGTACTGCAGTAGCAGCATCAATTGACAGATCCACATAATGGTCCTGAGATTTTGATGAATGATCAAGAGATGTGGGAGGGAGAAGATGGAGATGATGAAGATGTTGTTGGAGAGTCTTCCTCATGGCACCCTACAGACAAAACTATTTCTATTGCTCAGTTTGATCCGATAATTGATAATCCGTAAGATATAAAACTTAACAAATAATTTATCAATTTATTATTTTATTTCTTACTTGCTAATAAATTTTTGGTTACAGAACAAAGTTAGAGCCGTCTGGTTCAATTTCTAGGGTTTTGAGAATAATTTTCATGAAGTCATTTAAACCTAATGGACATAATTGGAAGTCACTCACACATAGAGACCAATAGATGATTCAGAGAGAATTTAAGGTAAATATTACTACCTAAAAATTTTTCCATCTTCTATTTATTCTTTTTTCACTGATTAAAAATTTTTTATTTATAATTACAGAAAGTTCACATGTAGACACACCCAAAAGAGGCAGTCAAATGTGTATTCTACAAATATGTTGTCAGTCGGTATAAAGACACTGTGTACGAGATCAAAGATAAATGGTTGAAGAAGAAAGAAAAAAATTTGAGTGTCCCGAATCATATTTTCAAGGAGTGGCGGAGCAGATGACAAGATCCGGATTATAGGAAGAGGTGTGATAAACAAAGCAGCAATCGTCGCTTAGAGCGGGCTAGGGAGGGTAGTGGCATGTCTACACACACTTGTGGATCTCGCTCTATGCATGAGCATGAACGAGAATTTATATTATTTCTAATTTATACTTTTTTATTTATTACTTCGTGAAATGTGTTCAATTATGCCTAAATTTCATTTCAAATTAGGAATTTTTTTTTCGATAGAATTGACAAATGTATTGTGTGTAATTATAGACACGTAAGGAGGGTAAGAAGCCTAGTGCTCCTCGCTTATTCAGTTACATGCACATAAAGACTCATGATGATCAAACATTCGTTGATCAGAGATCTCGTGCAGCAAAAGTAAATTTTATTAAAAAAACTTAACTTTTCTTTTTTTTTGAATATAAATTGAAATACTTTTCGTAGATTTTTATTAGGTGAGATATGAGGAAATGTTAGCTGCTGCGACTCAAGCATATTCCCAGTCTACTTCATGTTCATGTGATGGTGCAAAAGGTAGTTCTCATTCATCAGCTCTACCAGTTGATACGAATCAGATTTGGTATGCGGCTGTTGATGGCAAGAAGAAGATGCCCATCTATGGCGTCGATTCGTCGACATCATCATTCTACTCGCATAGACATCCAAATTATGAAGCTAATTTTTCAGGATCAGTTTCAAATTTGTTCTCGACAATAGAGGAATTTTAGGACGCGATGCGAAATGCGATACGGTATCAGTTGGCCGATACCGAGCGACACATGATCAACAATGAGGATGATAGGGATGAGTTGCGTATGCATTTTGACTGGCTTACAAAGAAGTTTCTGGAAGGAGGACAATAGTTCAACCCTGATGATCTACCTCAGATTATTCGGCGTAATGCTCCAGCTATAGCATCTACTCCATCACCTACAGCAACACCTGCAACAACTTCATCTGGACTAGCAGCAGTAGACAGCTCTATCCCAGTACCTGACATCTCACCATGCAGACCAGATACGTCACAACATAATGATTATGAAACTAGGTTGGATGATTGAGTGTATTACACATTTTTTTTCAATGCCTTAAACTTTGATTTTGGATTTTATTTTTTTATTTTTTCTTGATGTATTTAATATATATACGTAGTATATATAGTTGTTTGCTGGAGTTAATTAAATTTTTTTTGTGTAACCTGCATATGTTTTTGTAGCAACTGCATCAAAACTGGAAGTTAATTGGATTTTTTTGTTGTGTTATCTATATTTGTTTTTGCAACAATTGCATTAAAACTAGAAAAAAAAATTCTGTCATTAATGAATCGTGACCAAAAATAGACCAAAATTTTTTAATACCAATGGTCGGTAAAATATCACCAAATGGTCAGTAATACTTTTGAAGATCAATTACCGACCAATGATTTCAAAAAAATTTGATCGAGTTTTGATCGTAATTCTTTCGGTTATTACCAACTATTTTGTGACCATTTACTGACCTAATGTTTTTGGTCGGAAAATAGTTGGAATATAGTCAGAAATTATTTGTCGGTAAATGGTCTGTAAATTGTTGGTAATTACCGACCATTTGGAGACTATTTATCAACTTAATTCTTTTGGTCAGAAAATGGTCGAAATATCGTCGAATTTTTTTGTCAGTAAATGGTCTATAGTCGCTAGGTAATTACCAACAATTTGGAGACCACTTACCGACCAACCGCTTTTGGTCGAAAAATGGTTGGAATTTAGTCGGTGATTATTTGTCGGTGAATGATCTACAAATGGTCATTAATTATCAATTATTTGGAGACCAATATATCGACCTAATTATTTTAGTCGAAAAATTATCAGAATATAGTCGGTAATTATTTGTCGGTAGAATGTCATTAAATGGTCGGTAATTTACAGATCGACTGATTTTTTGTCGGTAAAAAATAAGTGACGAGCAAAATTGTGACCTAATATTTTGGTCGATAATTGGTCGTTATTTGGTTTACCGACCAAAAAATACCAAATTAGCGACCGAATAATCGGTCGGTAATTCAGTGAATTTTAGTAGTGGTCAATTTCAAACGTTCAAAGTTTTCATAGGCATATAATATTCAATAGAAAATTTATTAAAAATTTCAGCACTATTATCACACATTCATTAATTATCTGAAACAAAAATAATTTGTTTTGATAGAATAAGTAGAGTAATTTTTTATGATTTTGAAAGAGAATCTAACAAATTCACTTAGTTCTTATACTATATGACTTCGATAAAATATGTGTAGTCAATTGTGATACTTATGGAGTGGGAATCAAAGTTCTTCTGTGTCAAATAATGAAGCCGATACTTTTTTAGGGAAAAGATTTGTGAGGCAAGACATGATTAATCGACCTATGAAACATAGCCATACATGGTTATGGAGACTTTACAATAATGTGAGTCATACATATTACAGAAAGAATTCATCCTCAACATGGATCATTAGACTATGAAATATATAAAAAAGTCTTCCAAGGTCAACATATGCATGTTCAATGGATTGCTTATATCCAAAGATTTAGTTTCTCCCTCAAGCACAAATCAAGCCAATGAAAGAAGGTTGTTGGTGCTCTAACTCATCAAGTTATGTTATTGAATTTTGTTCAAATAGAAATAATCAATTTTGATTTTTTGAAAGAACTATATGAAGTTGTAGATAATGATGATTTCAAGGAATTATATTAGAAGAGCACTAATGGAGTTGTAGCCAAACAACATAAACATGTTGATTTTATGTTCTTTGAAAACTATTTATGTAGTCCTTGAGGATCTCTTAGAAAATATATCTTTCAAGAGTTGCACATTGCAGGACTATGAGGTTTGCCAAGTATTTTTATACCAGCTAGATTGTGAATGGACAAGCTCAAAATATTATACCATAAACACCATTTCCTATTCCTAATGCTTTTTGGGAAGATTTGTCGATGAATTTTATTTTGAGTTTTCCACAAACATAAGGTAAGATTCTATCTTTGTTATGATAGATCTTTTTTCGAAAGGACTCACTTTATTCTTTGTAAGAAAACTTCATTTACTACCCACATCGCTCAACTATTCTCTTGAGATAGTGTCCATCTACATGGATTTCCAAAGATAGGAGTTTATGATAATGATAACAAATTTTTTAGTCTTTTTTTTTCTATTATTTGTGGAAAATACTTGACATAACTTTACAATTCTGTAGCACTTCTCATCCATAAACAACTAGCAAAATCAAGGTTTCCAATCACACACTAGGCAACATTTTGTAATGCCTGATAAAAGAAAACCCAAGATAATGAGATAATATTCTATCGCAAGTTGAATTTGCATACAACAATGTCCCTAATCATTTGGTTCCTTTACCAAAGTTATCTGGAATGAGTATCATTGTTGATCATTTAATTGATAAAGCAACCAACATTCATGGACAAGTCAATAAGAAGTTGGAAGAGTCTACTACAAAATGCAAGGCTAACACTGACAAACATAAAAGCTTCAATTCCTAGACATGCATGATTATTATGTCATTAATCTATAAACAACGAGATTTGGCAATTAACTCAACAAGAAGGTTGGGCATTTTTGCATTCTCTAAAAGCTTATTGAAAATCCATATGTTAGGCCATCATTCAAAACTTGTACAAATACCATGGCTTGGAACTGATATCATGACTAACTCAATGAGAAATCATTTTCAAGAGGGAAAGAACTAATACAACTCAACATTAACAAACCAATCTGATGGCCTAACAACAATCTATGTTTTGCAACTCGTATTTAATACAAGATTCCTTATGTTATTGATTATGTGTAAGGTGAGAATGATAAGTGAGAGTGTTAGTTGAGCATTTTTTTTTATATATTCTGACTATTATGCTACGTGCATGACTAATATATTTTTAGAATTAATTATTAAGTGGTTGGATTGATTTTGTTCTACTATAAATACCTAGACTCTTAGAATTAATTATTATGTTGAGCGTAAGCTTCAATTTTTGTTTCAAAAATCAATTTAGTTTATTATCAATTCTATTAAAGTCTTATTCATTTATTTGTCTAGGTGGAAAAACAAGTTAAATTGAAATATAGCAAGTTTTTACATCATAAATGTACTTTCCATTCTAGACATTACCGATGATGCCCACTATACTATTCATAAATCGCTCTATGATGTATAAACTTTTCTCCGCATACACTCTTCATGCTAGAACACACTTGATGGTTGGTGCACTAATCCTTTTAAAAGTCACTTCTAGAAGTTATATTTTCTAAAAAATAATATATATTTCATACTTTTTTTTCTTTCTTAAGTTATAGTGACGATCATATTTGGGACTTAATAGGGTATCACTTATATGAGGAATAACTATATATAGAATACATAGAGGTTGTGGCCTAAGAATGCTTAAGTTATGATATTTTTCTTATTTTTAGTTGTTCTAAATGGAGGATGCATCCATGGTTGATTATATACACAATAAATGCAACCTTTGTGGCATAGTTTTCCACAACAATTTTTTTGTGTGAAGCAAGGTTATTATGGACACATTCTCTATTTGCAACAATTAAAAATAAGACAAATATCACAACTCAAGTATGTATTTATCTTTTAGTTATACTAATTAATTTATGCATACGAGTATTATTTAAGGCCTAGCCTCTTTTTTCAATCTTGAACTGAGACAATTTTTCATTCCATTGTATTTGTTCATTTTTTTCATTTCATTCTTTATTTTCGACGGCCTCACCAAAAAATCATAAATTCTTACTAGGTAACCTAGATCATTATCTTTTTTTAATTGATCATATATATATATATATTACAAGAGAAAGAGAGAATGAGATAGAGGTCAACTTATGACACTAAAGATTAGTGTACTTCACAGTGAAAACAAGCTTATACAAAACTTCTAATAAGAAAAAAAAACTTATCTAATGCACATTATTTCTGCTAAGTAATTGAAATCTTCCTGAGTATGGTGCCATTATTTCTCTTTCTATAAAGAGAAACTATTTATTTGGAGCTAAAAAATCACATCATGTAATAATGCATCTAATACAATGCATAGATAGATTGGCGGGAAAATTGTGTTATGGTGCCATGGTGCCTTGTAACAAAAATAATGAAATTTTAAAACCTTACTTTTTATAAATTGAGAAGAGTTGCATTGACTAAAAAAATATAATTGCTCATAGGTACACTATCTACCCAGATGCCATTTTTGATAAAAAGTATGTCACATCAACATGCAATATGTATGATATGTGTGTGTGTGTATATTGATATATATAGGATAAATGCATATATATGAAAATATATGCATTTATATGAATATACATGCATATATACGAATATTTGCATGTATATACTATAAATATACAACACAAGTATACATATAGTGTATACACAGATTTGCATATATGCACACACACACACACACACACACAAACACACATAACTCAGGATTTGGCCTGGTCGAGTCGACCCAATCATGATATTGAAGGATGGGACATTTTCTCGGAAAACTGTTGTTTTAGTACATCTTATTGATGCACCACGCCTGGGACACACACACACACACACATATATATTGTTGATGTATCATGTTGTCATGTTGATGTGTCATGCTAAGAAAAGAGTATTGTGAGTAGATGTATTAAATGGGCTAGGTTGGGTCGGTTTTAGTTGGCCTAACCGGGCCACGTACCACCCCTGGTCCAGCATGGTTTCATTAGACCAGGCCCGACACGGCCCATCGACCCAGTAGTGATGAAATCGTGCCGGGTCGGGCTCGGATTGGCCAGTTCCAGCCCATTCGGGCTGGGTTTTAATTTTTAAAAAATATATAATTTTTTAATTAAGAATATTTAAAAAATTATAAAATTTAAATTTTAATAATTAATTTATAATTATTTAATTATATACTTTAGAAATTTTTGTTTTTAGTTAATGTTAATAGTTAATTGTTAACTTTAAATAAATAATTAATTTTTAGATTTATATTTTATTAAATTTAGTAAAATATTAAGTTTATTTATTATAATAAACAACTAAAATTTTAAAACTAAACATGTATCACTGTATGAATTAATAAAATAATAAAATTTAAATATGAATAAAAACCAATGCAAGCATCAATCCACAATCTCAAAGTAATATCACAAACAAAAAATAAATAAATACAAATATAATATAGATGAGTAAATCAAAATCCAATATCAGACATTAGTCTCTAAATTCATCAATCGTCAACGTCATCAATCGTCAAATCATCCTTAATATCAACATCACATGAATCATCATCAACAATCAACTCATCCACTTTGGCATAATCGGATATCATGTGTTCATATCCAACACATGACTCCAACATTAGGTATGTGTAATTCCAACTGTCTCACATATGATTGGAGTTTCTTCTTCTTAAGACCCACAGACAAACATAGATTGATGAACGCCTATTATATGTGAGGCATGAGAATATATTTTAGTGAGTTACATATATTTTATAAAGCAGGGACACACACCTTCATCCCTACGTGGACTATCATGTTAATGACGTGACATATGCATCTAACAGGAAAATTTCTCTTAATGGTTCATCTCAAATACTCATAACAAACATATTAATAACTACTCTATTAATAGATACATTATCGAATGTGATATGAAATATTTTATTTTGAATTTTATATTTTTTAAAGATTTTTATCATACACTCATAAATGGTCGGACCATGATGAGGATGAAGAATATAAGAGAATCCAAATATTTTTTTTATTTAGTTTCCAGTAGAATCTACATAGTGAGCAGTGAGGCATTCATAAGATGCATCATCTTGATTAGTCCAAATATTAGACGTAATGGGCACTACTAAACTATATTCACTAAATTTATTAATTTTTATTTGTTTTTCTAACTTTTACTATTTTAGTATGTCGTTCCTAGATATGAACCTATAATAACCTATGATATACAGGTTGAAAATATGTCTGCATGATATTGACTACATTTAGATCCTCTGAAAATCTAATCTAAAGACACATCATGGTAATTAGTTTGGCATGCCTCCCCCCCCCCCCCCCAACTCGTTGCGATATATGAAGGGGGTAAACTTTGGGACTGAACTGGATCCAACCTCAAAAAACCCATCATTGAGTTGGGTTTCCCTAGGATCTAACGCACCATATTTTTTGGTGCATAGTTCGGCATGACTCTCAAGGTGCCAAGTCCCACATGAACTCTTATATGTTAATATTTTTTTATAATATTTACACTAAGCAGATTCTTCTTCGGCACCACTAATATTTTTTTATTTTATTATATTAAAGTGAGTCCAAACTACTAAAGTTCATTATAATTAATTATAATTAATTAATTATAATTAATTAATTTTATTTTTGTAGGATTTTCGTTATCTAAATTATAATTAATTTTATTTTCGTTATTAAAATTACTATTTGTCATTTTTTTTTTATTTTTTATTTTTTATATTTGACTTAAAAGTTTGGATTAGGAGAGTGACTAGACTAGAGAGATGAAGATTTTAGATTTGATACTTTAAAAATTTAAAACTAATTAATAAAAAATATTCACATAAACCATAATGCATAAACTCTAACTTATTTATGTCTGCACCACAATCCACACCATAGTCCACAGCACACCCGAGTCCTAAAAAGCAAAATATCAAAAGCAAAAAGCCCAAAACCAAAATCAAGAACTTGAGAGAGAGAAAATTAGAGAGAGAGAAAATTAAAGAGAGAGAGAGAGAGGGAATAAGTTATTTATGTTTTAAAAATATAAATCTTAGAATGAGAGGGAGGATTTTATAGATGAAGAAAATATAATTTTTTTGATTTTTTATTATTTAAAAATGAGCAGAATTTTTAGTGCCGTCGAATTATTCCACATAGTCTCTAATTTTTTAGGGCCCGAACCCAACCAGTGGTATTTTTCGGCCCGATTCTGAGTCCTGAAACTTTACTATTTATAAATTTTATGATTTTGTGAATGATTTAATACTAGCTTTTAATTTCTCGTGCATCGAAGCAAAATTAACTATTCATGCTCACAACCATCAAATGGTCATTTATTTTTCTTAAAAAAATTTTTCTTATAGTTTTCTCAAGCAAAAAAAATAATAATAAATTTTAGTTCACATGGGATATGTAGATTAGAAAATTTTTTTTTTTTTGATTTTTGGTAATGATCATTTTCACGCATCAATGTTACAGTTGAAGTAGAAAGGTACAATATATAGACAAGATAAAGAAATATGAGAAGATAGGAAAATAGTGTGTGCAAGCGTGTGTGTTTGGACACATATAGTTATACTATATTCATGTTGTATGCATGCATATTGCACAAATACATGCCTATTCATTTTTAAGTAAATGTAAAGAAATAATTGATGCATACGTGCTTGATAGCACCATTTAGTATGTTTATTGCTGAATGTTGCATACAATCCCCGTTAATCCCAAGCCTTTTCTTAACAACTTGACTGGGAAGACGATCATTATAAAACTCAAGTGGGGAATGGAATACAAAGATGAGCTACCTTGTGTTCTTTTCCCATGCATTGCATTTTTTTCTCTTTTTTTTTGGTTTCTTTCAGGTTTCCTTGCTTCGGTGGATTTCTATATGAACCTATAGGTGTACAAAAATTCAATACCACGCAACTTTTTGTCATTTCAACTTCCATTTTCCTTTTGTTTGGCACTTACTAACTTTCTTATAATTAACCATAGACTGATGCATGAAGCTGGGAAACACATAAGAATATGTTGATGGGCAGTTCACTGGAAATCTTGGAGAAATCTTGATTTGGTAATTTAAAAATAAGCTCTTGATTATCTCGTTGTGTGAAATTTCTAGCAAATGATAGTTGGAGTTGCATGCGTTAGTCTATCTGTTTATCAGTGGCATAGTCTTGTGTTCTTTTTTGGTTTGTAAATGTAATATGTTATACTCCATGTGCAGGTGTAACAATGTTCTTTATATGCGTAGAGTATCAGAGGACAAAGAACTAGAAGATAGAGGTGTCAACTGGGACGGGCCAGCCCGGTCCGGCACGGCACGATTCAGCCGTGCCTGGGCCGGGGCCGTACGGGAATTTCTCGTTCCTAGGCCCGTATCGTACTCAACCACGGCACCAACCATGCTGTGTCGTGCAGAGGCCAACCGGGCCTGGCCCGGCACGGTACCATGGCCCGTTGGCACGGTACATCGGCACGAGCCGGGAAACCCCAATTTTTTTAAAATTAGGGTTTCAGCGTCGCGGGGGCGGGACCGCACACGCCGAAACCCTAATTTTTTTTAATTAGGGGTTCGGCTACGCTGCGGCATGACGGCACATGCTGAAACCCTATTTTTTTTTAATTAAGGGATTCGGCCTGACTGGGCCGAACCCGGCGAATCGTGCCGTGGGCCTGTGCCGAGCTAAACTCCACAAACCCATGCTGGGCCAGGCACGGCACGGCACGGTAACCGTGACGTGCCTGGCCTGGCACGAATGCACGGACGGGCCTGAAAAAAATGGGCCGGGCTGGCCCGGCACGTCTTGTTTGACACCTCTACTAGAAGATGCTGACCATGCCTGAGAGACCTACATGTGTGTTTTATAAGCCCTAGATTATTTCCTTCTATTGTCTTTGTTGGTATGTGTATTTGCATTAAAGTACATGTGAGTGTGTGTAAACACACGCACACACATAGGCACATACATACTTGCACAAGTATATATACATGCAACTGATCGTAATGTTAAAAAAAATATTGCTGGAAGTGCAGCTAGATACAAAAAGCGTATTGCCAGATAAAAGGAAGAATGAGTTGGAGGTGGAGAGGAAATGTAAACTAGAACTAAATGACGCAATGCAGATGGCCATGGAGGGACATGCTCGAGTGCTAGAGCAGTATGTATATATTCAGGAGCTGGGACAGAGAAAGCAACGTAAATTTCATGGACAAATTATACTTTATGCACTGTCATTAGATAAATTGATGAAGAATAAGATGTAATCAATTTTTGTTATGTTTCTATTTTAACTATGTAACATATTGTATCAAAATATTTTATTAACTGATTTTATTTTTTGTTAATTATAAATAATGGTTTATAGTTTATGTTTTTATTAAATTTAATATAAAAATTTAAAAATATGTAATTAAATTTTATGTAAAAATTAAAATGTGAAAATATTTTTGGAATGAAAATAGCTAGGGAATTTTCCCTCGCTAATTTAGCTAGAAAATTTTTTTCTCGTTAATTTTTAGCAACAAGCACTTTAGTTTGAGAAATATTTCGTCGTTAACTCATCATTATATCCACTTTAGTGACGGAAAAACCTCATTTAGCTAGGGAATTTTCCCTAGCTACATGGGATTTTCTTATAGTATTAGATAACTAAGTAATAGTGAGATTGATTTTTACATGGAAAATACTATAAAGGCAATGACTATTTTAATGGGAGATTGATTTTTTTAGTTTGAGAGAGATGCTATTTTATTCCTGAAAGATTATCTTTATATATCTTTAATCAAAAGAAACTTAATTTCAATTATTAATTTGATTAATAATAAATTTTTTTATTCAATGATTTTGTCATAATTTACTCAAATAAGAAGTTTATCTATTTCGGTATATTAAAAGATAACCTTTATATTATTTATATCATCTCTTCTATACTACAATGGTATGAGTCAAATAATATCAACATCATGCCATATAAAACAAAATATTTTTTTGATATGAACTAGACATATCTTTGGCACTTATGCATAGGTTATATAAATCTAAAAATAGATTTCAAGAAATGTTAAATATGGATGTTTAGGTTTGTTGAAGGTGGGAACACTTCCAGCATGCAAATCCTACTTAGAATAAAAAATGACCAACCATCCCTTGGTGGGTAAGGGCAATATAGCCAAAGAGCCAATGGAACTAGTTCATTCTGATTTATTTGGACCCATGGCTATCCAAGCAAGAGATGGTTTTGAGTATTTCATCATATTTATTGATGATTATTCAAGATATGAGTATATTTATTTGATTTTCATAAGTCTGATACCTTTGAGAAATTCAAAGAGTTTGGACAAAAATGAAGAAATGTCAGAATAAATTTCTCAAGATACTACAATCTGATCGTGGTGGTGAATATCTCTTTAGAGAGTTTAGGAACTACTTATTGAATCGAATGATAATATCCTAGTTGTTTGCACCTAGCTTTCTATAGAAGAATTGTGTGACAAAATGGAGGAATAAGACTTTCATGGGTATGGTAAGATCGATGATGAGTTATTTGAACATGTCTTTTTTTTTCAAGGGATATGCGTTAGAAATAGTAGCTTATATTTTGAATTTGGTTCTATCTAAGTTTGTACCTACTACTCCACATTAATATTGGGCTAGATGTAAGTTTAGTCTAAAACACATTCACTTATTAGGTTGCCTAGAACATATGCTGAAAGAGAAAATAGATAAGTTGAAATCAATAATAGAAATTTATTTCTCTGTGGGATAATATAGCAGAACTAAAGGTTGCTTACTTTAGAGTCCAAAGGATTAGAAAGTCATTTTGAGCCCTAATGCATAATTCCTAGAAGAAGACTATATCATAAATCACAAACCCAATATTATGACTATTCTAGAATAATTTAGAAAAGATAAACTAGACTAAACTTCTTCAATACTCATAATACAAGAAGAAGCACCATAAGGTAATATTTTAGATACCTTATTATCTCATGATAATGATATTACTATTGATGATAGTCTTGCTACTGAATCTCATGAATCTATTATTGATATGCCGATTACATATCCAGAGAGTAATAATCATAACAATCACAAGGATTAGTATCTATGCAATGTATCACTAAAAGTATGCAACGAAAATAAGTTTCTCATCATAATGGATGGATTATTCATCGACCTACATGGTAAATACTATTAAGAGAGCCTTGTGATATAGTCCCTAATGAGGTAGATTTTGATCCTAGAAGCTATGATGAATCACTTAAAGGTAAAGATGCAAAACATTAGCAAAAGACTTCGAAATCAGAGATGCAATCAATATACTACAATCATGTCTAGGATCTTATAAAAACCATTTGGAGGGATAAAACTCATCAAATATAGGTGGATGATCTATAAGAAAAAGAGAGAAGTATATAGTAACGTTGAGACTTATAAGGCAAAACTGGTTGCATAAGGTTTTGCTCAGAAAGATAGAATTATTTATGTGGAAATCTGTTTACTAGTAGTCATGCTATAGTTAATCAAGATTCTCTAATCCATTATAACTCATAATGATAATGAGATCTAGCCGATAGATATAAAAACCCTATTTTCGAATGACCATCTCGAAGAATGTATCAATATGATATTGCCTGATGGTTTTACACATAATTAAGTGTATTTACGAAGTAAAATAAACATCTAGATCTTAGAATACTTGTTTTGATCAAAATATTAAGTCTAATGGATTTGGTCAATGTTAAGATGAGTATTATGTTTATGTGAGCTAAAGTGATATTTTTGGTATTATATGATAATAATATATTAGTCATTGGTAATGATGTGGGTTTATAGTATTCGGCTAATGTTTGATTGTATTATCAATTTGATATGACACATTTAGGAGAAGCTGCTCATATTCTTGGGATTAAGCTTTTGTGAGATCATAAGCATAAAATATTTTGCTTGTCTCAAACTATTTATATCGATCAAATAGTGACTCATTTTAGTATTTAAGATTTCAAGAAAGGTTTTCTTCCTTTTGGACATGGAATTATTGTATTAAATGGCTAGTGTACCAAAACACCTAGTAAGATAGACAAAAATAAAGATAGTTTCTTATGTATCAGTTGTAGGAATCTTGATGTATGCAATACTTTATGCTAGACTTGCTATCTATTTTACTATAAGCATGATAAGTTGATATCAATCTAACCCAAAGCAATAACTTTGGAAAGTAGTAAAATACTTAATCAAGTACTTGAAAAATACTTGAGAATATAAATTGGTGTACTAAGCACTAGTGAAACACACAATCTTTTACTTATTGGGCATACGGACTCAAATTTCTAATTAGTAGTTACTAACTTGAATGAACCTAAAACCCACAAGAAGGTAAAATACAATGAGCATGAATACCATATTATAAAAGATATTGTAAAATGAGGATATGTAATGGCGACAAAAGTGGCATTGGTAGATAACTTAGCAAATCCTTTTACAAAGAGTATTTTAGCTAAAACTTTTGAAAGATATATACAAAAAAAGAAGAATCAGACAAGTGACACCATGGCTTTAAGTCTAAGTGGGAGATTGTTAGAACTATTTTATAGTAAAAGCCATTTTGGTTGTTTTTCTTTTGATTGATTTGCATCATTTTCTTATTTTAATAAATAAATTTACAATGAGTTGAATTTATGGAAATACATGTATCCTTTATTCTTAATAGTAGATGATTTGGCGTGTAGAGTTCAACTTATATATAGAAGATTGAATCATCAATTCTCGTGGAATATAAGTTTATTATTCATAATCTAGATAAAACTAACAATCTATTAGTAAGATTGTATCACAAGATTTTATTAGGTCTATCTTGACTATGAAGAATGATGAAGTTTGAATTTCTAGTGCTATTATACTTGTTTATATTGAATGAGACCATTTTGTATGATTATTTAGTATTAACATATAAAATAAAATATATTTATTCTTATTATAAACACCATTACTAATAGTTGTAATTAATATTCATGTGCACTTACTAATTGTTGTTTTGATTCACATTAAGAGGGATCTAGAAATAGATTTATGAATGCTATAAATTGGACAGATTTATCAAGTGTATGGTAAATATTGATTACTGATGGAATCCATATCCTAATAAAATGATTTATGTTGACCCTTGAGTAAGTTTATATCAAATCTTGAAGGTGAATTTTGATTTGACATTTCAAATTGGTTAAGGGGAAAGTTTTGAGAAAATAATTATAGATTTATTGGATTAGATTATCAGTATTATAATTCAATCAATGGGTATATATATAATTCATTATATATATATATATTCTTTAATATCATATTTTAAAAGTAAAAGAAAAAAATATATATCACATTTTTAATTATGAATTGATATATCACATTTAACATATATGAATTGATATAACATATTTTTAATTCATTATATATATATAATTATGGCAAGGATGATACAATTCCACTATAGATTCATCTTCTTCGTTGAGAGGATGGAACAAAAAAATATGAGAGATTACATAGCCATCGACACATGCTTTATTGTGGTACGTTGTTCTTATCAAAACAATGAGAATGGTAGACAATTAAAATAATAACATCCTATTTGCATTATCATCATACTATATAATGGGTCATACAATAATAATTTTTTTTAATCCTAGCTTCCCTGATAGAAAATTCTCTTAAATTAACTAAAGATTAATTTAGATTATGGGTCATACTATTGCACATTTATTTTATATAATAAATATATGTGATGCTAATCAAATTAAAATCTTTCATTTAAAACATAAATAATGAAAAACTTATCAAATTTATACACACGCCAAGACTTTGATCATCTAAATATGAGTAAAGATAAGTAGAGTGCATGAGGCTATCTTAGTTAGATATGATGGATAATGATGCTATTCATACGTATAAATTAGTATGACATAGTAGGTCATCAAAATAGTTTTGGACCTAAGGCATTTAATGAGATTTTTATAGGCATGTGATGTCAAATAATCCATGAGTTACATGAGATGTAATTAGTAAGAAATCACCTATCTAAATTAATAATCTTAATTCAATAAGCCAAAACTTACTCAAAACTACATGAAATATTAATTTTGGCCCACTAAATTCTTAAGTGTTGAAATTAATTCAATAACAAGATTTTGCGAGAATATTTTTTGCCCTACCAAAATTTAACAAACTTTCAGGTATATGATTGGTAGTTAATGTCATCAAACAACACATTGAATATGTCACCGTGATCAATCATTAAGAAGTACAAACACATTGAAATAAACTTCCTAAATTAGTATCTAAGCTTAAAAATTATTCTTATGCAAGAGAGTGAGCAACCTATTCCCAATAAACCTACTCATAATGCCCATAGAACCCAAGATGATATCTATAGTAAGTATTAAAGTGGTGCTCTTGATGTCTTTTGTCTCATGCTTACCTCCATAATCTCTAAGCTTCAAAGTGAGTAGTAGATATCGAGACATTATTATCATAAATCATCTCAAAGAAATATTCAAAGAGCAAACTTTAATTTGAAATATTTTTCACCACTAAGGCATTACTGAGATGCCGTAGTGATGGATATATGCATTAGATTACTGATTTATCCATAATATGCATATTATGGACAAATCAGTTACTGAGATGCATCAAATGCTTAAGATAGCTAAGTAAAAGAATAACCATACCAACAATGTAATCATGGTTCTAAGTAGTAAGAGAATTAAGAAGAAAAGAAAAGTAAGGGTAAGGATGGGGATTATAAGAAATCCAAGCTTAACTCTAAGTTTAATCCTCAGTCAAAATTTAACAAATCAAGGAATGAGAAACTTTTTTTCCTGAGCTTTGTCATTGAAAAATAAATTACAAATTTTACTTGGAAGGTCAAAAGAAAATGCAGGGTTATGAGATTAAACCTTCAAATATTTATGTTATAGAAGTTAATTTATCTATTTTTATTTCCTAGTTATTATAAACTAGTAGTGGGTTTTACATTTGTATTAATGTGAAAGTTCTAAGAAATAGTTGATCAAAGTGTCTATATTGGTAATCACTATTTTTATTTTTGATGGTGATCAAATTTATTTCTAATGACTTTATTTCATAGATGTTGTTTGTTATAATTTGATAAGTACTTAAATTATGTCTAATATTCAATTAGCGATCAATTATACATATTGCATGATTGTCAATAATAATCATATTTGTCTTATTCTTAACATTCTTTAGATTATTTCAATTAAATTTGATATTTATTTGATAATCATTTATAACTTTTATTGATATTCAAATGTAGTTTAATAAATATTTCATAAAAATATAAAATAATCTTTAAATAATAATAAATAACCAAAAGGCATAATTTTAATTAAGTATTGATAATTAGATGAATATGACATGTAAAAAAGAAATTAGCATATATTAATAATTATTATTATAAAAATAAAACTTTGATGAATATAATATAAAAATAATGCAAATTTAAAATGATACAATTATTTGAAATCTATTAGTAACTAAGTAAAATGGTAATTTGATAAATATTGAGTTAGAACTTAAAATCTGAAAATAATATAGTGGTTAACTATATGAAATAAATAATGAGTTTAATATTAAATGAATATAGCATAAATGAAATAACAAACTGACAATACTTGGGAAAAAATTTGTCAAGGAATTTGAAACTAGAAAAAAATGTTTTAAAAAAATATTATATTAATTAGAAAGCATCAAGTTATCATCATATTTTACCAAGAAGATTGAAGCGGGCGGAGAAAATATTTCAATGAGTATTTAGTGAAAACGTACTAGATATAATTAAAATATAATAAAAACATATCAATAATAATAATAATAATATTGAAAGTATACAAAAATCACTCAACTCTTCTGAAATTAATCGAGTTTTCATCTCATTTAAAAAAATTTAATAACCACTTAAAAATCATAAGACATAATAAATAATTATCAAAAATTATTCGCTAACAATAATACTTAATAAAAAATAAACATGAAATGATCACTAGATACTATTAAATTTCTTGAAATTTTATAATCTTTCTGACCCTTTAATTTATGCTTTAAAATTATTAGAAATAAGGAACAAATAATTATTTTATGTGATAAATCATCTATTTTATATTTGATAAAAAAGATACTTTTTTTATCTGGCAATAGAATGAGACCGAGGACATTATGTCTTGAGAATTGAGATCATTCTTACCACGAAAATTACATTGTAGATGATTTATAATATTTTGATTGAGAGAGCAATAAATTGATATTTTTGTTTGAAAAAACTATACATCAAAAAAAATATGTTTGATTATCTCAAAAAAATATCTATGCTTTGATATAAATATATTTATTGTTTTGTGTACAAACCAAAAAAATATTTTTATTTTGGTATCATAACATATATCAGCCCATATGTACCCATTTCATATCTATGCTAACATAAAAAAGTCACATCATCATTAAAAAAATACACATCAGCATGTCATGTGCGAAAAAAAAAAAGCAAAATAAAAAATATTTTGAAACACAAACACACTTACATATTCATGTGTGATATATAATACTGAATACAGACACACACACACACACACAAACACACATGCATGTATAGAATATCTATTCAATATATATTCACACATGCAAACATGCATATTCATGAATATATATGCTCATATAGTGCACACACACACGCACACACACACACACACACATATTGTATATATATATATTGTGTGTGTGTGTGGGTGTGTGTGTGTATATATATATTGTATATACTCATATATAAAATATTAGTAGTATAAAGATATATTTAGTTTATGTATCCTCCACACACACACACACACATATATATGCATATACGGATCTATATGCATTAGTATATCTATACTACATAGACACGTATATTCAAAAATCATTTTTGAATCTACATACATAAAGATTTTTGTCAGATTTTTGTTTTGTTTTTTTTTTTTAATTATTTTTCACACCTGTTGATGTGTATTTTTTCAAAGATGACCTGAATGAGTGAGTGATACATATCAGTTGATATATTATTAGTAAAAAAACATAATATTTTCAAGTATATAATAATAAATCTTAAAAAAAATTGATTCGTAAACAAAAATATTTCCAACTTGAAATATGTAAACATCGTTTTAAGAAATCAGAAATTTATCAATTTTCAAATATTTTAAGTTTTAAGAAAATGACATTTGTACTCTTAAATTCTGGACTGAAGCCATCGGCGTCCGTGCCTCATTGGTTTATACTATACGTGGGGCTCGGCTGCCCGGGGACTATTATACGTCCTGGAAAGTTCATTTCTTTCGCTTGGTTTCACAGTCTTCCACGACCGTTAGCGAGCATTCTACTGCTGACCAAGAATGCACACCAGAAACGCAAATCGAGAACTGCACAATCCGAGATGCACGTCCGCATCGATTGTTTTGGCAACTACAGCTGTACAGAAGAGAGTGAGTCTATACCTTGTGGAAATGATGATGAGATGTCTATGGAGTTTGGAACTATATTGACGGAGATGGGAATCAAGGCTTTGAAGGAAAATGATTATTGCGAGGCTGCTGAGTGCTTTAGCCGGGCTCTGGAAATCAGGTTGATTTGGTGATTGAGTGGTAGTTGCTTTAAGTTTTTTACCTGTTCCTAAGCTTGAAAGACTTTGTGATGAGCTATAAAAGAGCAGAACTGTTAAAATGATACGCATCCATAATTTTTTCATTTTTTTGACTTTAGTTCTATGGGTTGGTCTCCTCTTTTTGCTCATTTGTAGACTTAGGTGGTTCCATGTTTTGACTTAAATTTTTTTAGACTTTAGATAATACAATAACAAATGTTTTAATATTATCTATATAAAAAATGAAAGCATGTAATGAAAATAATGTGTGATATACAAAAATTTTTCTATTTTCTTGTTTTATATCTCTCAGTACATTTTTATTTCTTTCATTTTCTTTATTTTATTTATAATGTACTAATCAACACATTCTAACAACTGGTATCGCATGAAAAGTCTATCAACGGCTGCACCATTTCGGTACTAGTTTAAGTACAATTTTGGTACAACTTTAGCAAACTTTACGCATCAAATTAATTTACTTAATCATCACCATGACATCCTTTATTTTAACACTGCATCAATTCATTCCCATTTTCAATGGAGAGAATTATATTTTTTGGAGCATAAAAATGAAAATTATTCTATGAGCTTTTGATTTGTGGGATGTAGTAGAAAATGATATCTCAAAATTCATAAATCTAGCTCAAAAGGAAGAGTTGACTAGGGGAACCTCATCCATCACAATCATAACTTTTAAAAGTTTACCATTGACAATAAATTATATGAAAGAATGACAAAAGAAAGATGCAAATATATTTGCTAAAATTTATCAAGATGTCACTGACTTCATATTTTTATGAATCATGAACTCTACTTCAGTAAAATACGCATGCAAGATGTTGAGAGATGAATTTCAAGATACCATCAAAGTTTGGGCAATATGACTTCAAACTCTTAGAAGATACTTTTAAAATCTCCGAATGAAAGAAGGAGAAAGTATCAAAGAATTTTTTTTTAAAATAATTGAAGTTGTAAATCAAAAGAAGACCTACGGAGATATCATTACATATCAAAGGGTAGTAGAGAAAATATTGATTTTTCTCACTAAAAATTTGATTCTGTGGTAAATATTATTGAAGAATCAAAAGATCTCTCAATATTTTCTATCACTAAGCTTGTTGGTTTATAATAAGTTCATGAGTAAAGAATTTTCTGGTAGAATGAGTTCTCCACCAAATGTGCTTTTCAATCAACACAAAAAAATAAATTTTAAAATAGAGCAAAAAGAATCAGAACTAGTGCAACGACAACAATGATGGCGAATCAAGCAAACCTGAAAAAGGAGAAAGGAAAAGAAAATTTTCTTTTTCTAACGTCTGCAAAAAGTCAATAGATATTGAAAAAGATTATTGACACAAAGAAAAACTTAAGTGCTTGAATGGTAAGAAGTTTGGTCACATCGATCAAACTTGCAGGTTCAAGCAAAATCAATAAGTTATTTTTTTTGAATCCATAGACAAAGCTCGTATTTTTTATTCTTGCCAAGCTGAAACAATGAAGAATGATGTGTGGTTAATTGATAGTGGTTGCACAAATCATAGAAAAAAATAAAATTTATTTCATTAATATCGATTCTATCATCAAAGTACCAGTAAGAATGACTGATGGAGTATTGGTTGAAATTAAAGGCAAAGATACAGTTGCAATCCAAACTCTAAAGGATACGAGATTCATTGATAATATCTTTTTCGTCCTCGATCTGGATCAAAATTTGCTAAGTGTACCTCAAATGATGATGAATAATTAATTGTATAATTTTAGATCATTAAAAAAAGAAAGATAACAAATGTCAAAATTGAGAACAAGACATTCCCAATTTATTAGAATTATGTCACTGAAAATTCACTAGTATCAAAAGCTAGTATAAATAAGGCACAAAAGATTTGGATATTATAGTATTCAAAATCTTAAATTGTTGTCTTAAAAAGTCATGGCGAAAGATCTATCTACCATTAGTAATCTGAAGGGTATTTGTGAAGGATATCAGCTTAGGATGATGCACCGAAAATTATTTTTTATCAGCACGACTTGGCGTGCTTCGCAGAAACTTCAATTAGTACACATTGATATTTGTGGTCCAATGAGAATATCATCACTGGTTAGTAGTAAATATTTTATTATTTTTATTGATGATTATTCTCGAATGACTTGAGTTTATTTTCTCAAAAATAAATCTGAGGTGATTGGGACATTCCAAAAATTCAAGAAGATGGTTGAAAATCAAAGTGATTTTCAAATTCATACTCTTTGTAGCGACAACGGCACCGAATACTCCTCCTTTGAATTTAATAAATTCTATGAAGAAGGTATACATTGTCAACTTACTGTTATATATACACTACAACATAATGGTGTTTCTGAAAGAAAAAATTAAATAATTATGGATATGGCGTAATCTATGCTTGGAGAGAGAAAGATACATTACAGGTTTTGGGCTGAAGCTATTTTTATTGCAGTATATCTTCAAAATAGTTGTATCATAAAAGTTTTCACTGATACGACTCCACTCGAAGTGTGGTCTGGACACAAATCATCAGTCAGACACTTGAAGGTATTTGACTGCATTTGCTATTTGTATATTTCAACACAAAAATGACACAAGCTGGAAGCAAAAATAGAAAAAGGAAATTTTGTGGGATATAACTCTCAATTTAAAGGTTATTGAATTTATAATATGCAAACCTATAAAATTGTGGTGAGCAGAGATATAACTTTTGATGAAGATATTTTTTGGAATTGGAAAGAAAATTCAAAAAATTATGAATTAATGATGGTTTCCATTTTTAATCAAGTTGAGGAATCTACTCAATTGCATATTCATAATCTTTTATCTCAAGAAAATTATAATTATGATTCAGAATCTGATGATTTTGAAACACCTCCAACAAATTCACGTAGGAAAGATAAATTCTCATTATCTAGAATCTCTACCACTCTGCACATGACGTATTTCAAGTGTGTATAGAGATACTCCACAAATATTTGAGTCATGTAACTTTGCTGTTTAAGAGCTCAACAGTTATGATAAAGCAACTTAATATGAAGAATGGAGAGATACAATGAAGAAAGAGATAAGAATGATTAAGAAAAATCAGACATAAGAGTTGGTTGAAAATTCACTTCACAAAAATGTCATTGGAGTTTAATGAATTTACAAAATAAAAGTAAATCTAAATGGCTCAATTCAAAAGCATAAGGTATGATTAGTTGCAAAATGATACTCACAATAATTTGGTATTTACCACAATGAGACTTTTGTGCCAGTGTCAAGGCAAGATACAGTCAGAGTTAGCATAGTTTTTGTAGCAGATAAAGGATAAAAAATCTATCAGTCTGATGTAAAATCAATTTTCCTCAATTATTATCTCGAGGAAGAAATTTACATTGAGCAACCATCAGGTTTTATGATAAAAGGTAAAAATGAAAAAATTATAAAACTCAAATATGTTTTGTACGGCCTAAAACAAGCTCCGTGATCTTGGTACAAAAGAATTGATTCATATTTCATTGATTTCAAATTTAGAAGAAGTTTTAGTGAGCATACACTTTACATGAAGGTACAAAGAATAGACATTCTAATTATTTTTTTATATATTAATGATTTTATTGTTACAGGAAACAATTCTAGAATGATCTTATCATTTAAAGAAAATATAGAGAAAGAATTTGAGATAACATATCGTAGCCTGATGAACTATTTTCTTGGTATGAAAATTAACTAAAGCAGTGAAGGTATTTATAGTTGCTAGAAAAAGTATGCCAAAAATTTGTTGAAAAAATTCAATATGGAAGATTGTAAACCAATGACAATTCTATAGGTTTTATGTGAAAAATTAGTAAAAGAAGATGGTTCATCCAATGCAGATGAGAAGTTATACAAAATTATGATTATTAGTCTATTATATTTGATACATTGCGACTTGATATCATTTATGTTGTAAACTTGTTATTCATGTACATGCAAAAATCAACTCAAATTTATTTCATTACTGCCAAAAGAGTATTGAGGTACGTCAAGACTATTATTGATTTTGGCATTTGATATAAATCAACAAAAAATCTAGAGTTGGTTGATTACTCTGATAGTGATTGGGCTAGTTTTTTAGATGACATGAAAAATATTTCTGGTTATATATTTTCATATGACATATATATTTTTATGGTTATCTCACAAGCAGGACATAGTGACTCAATCAATCACAGAAGTAGAATATATAATCGCTTGTTAAGTAAAAAATTAGGCGATATGGATTAGAAGAATTTTTTTTTTGATTTTGGTGAATTTCAAAAAAAGTCAATAACAATTTTTGTGATGGAAAATCTGTAATTGCTATTGCTAAAAATTCAGTGCAGCATCGAAAGATAAAGTATATCAAAATAAAATATAATACGTTTATGGAAGTAGAAAATGAAGGTGAAATTTTTCTAATTCACTGTAATACCAATGAGCAGGTTGCTGATATTTTTACTAAAATACTACCTAAAGCAAATTTTGAGCACCTCAATAACAAAGTCAAAATTTTTGAGATGCATATCAAGGTGTAGTATTAAAATGATACATATCTATGTTTTTTTTTATTTTTTTGACTTTAGTTTCATAATTTTCTCTCATTTTTTTTCTTATTTGTAGATTTAGGTGGTTCCATGTTTTGACTTTAGATGATATAATGATTATTTTTTTCATATCATCTATATAAAGAATGGAAGCATGTAATAAAAATAATGTGTGCAATACAAAAATTTTTTTTTTTTTGTTTTATTTCTCTTAGTGCAACTTTTTCTCTTTTATTTTTAAAGTACTAATCAACATCTTCCAACAAGAACTCAATTGAAAAATAGATTAACTTGGTTGGTAGTGATGGTTGTTTAAAAGATATCAAAGTTTTTACAAGGATTTGAGTTTTTTTGTTGAAAATTTTGTGGGTATCCAATACCAATAACTGATATTATGTATTAGTATTAGGAATTATTGGAAGGTATTGATTAGTACATTAAAAACAAAAAAAAGAGAAAATGAAAAAAATAAAGTTACATTGAGAGAAAAAGAAAATAAGAGAAGAGAGAAATTTTTGTATTCCACACTCACTTATTTTCATTACACACTTTTATTCTTTATATAGATAATATGAAGATAATTGTCATCATATCATTTAAAGTCAAAACAATTAAAATTAAAAACATGGAATCAATCAAGTCTACAAATGAGAAAAAAGAAATGCAAAACATGGAACTAAAGTCAAAAAAAAAATAAAAAAAACATGGATGTGTATAATATTAATTCTCATCCTTGATATGCATCTCATAAATTCTGACTTTAGGTAGCATCTTAGTGAAAATATATTGTATCCCGTTCATTGATACTATATTGATTGAAATAAATTTCACTTTCATTTTCTGTTCACCCAAGTGTGTGTTATTATATTTTGATGTGTTTTGTATTTCGATGGTGCATTGAATTTTTTACGATAATAATTGTAGAATTGCTATAAAAAAATTATTATTGACTTTTATTGAATTTTACCTAAATTAGAGAAAATTCTTTTAATTCATATTGCCTATTTTTTGCTTCACAAGTTGTAATATATTTTGCTTCTATGGTTGATTGAGTCATTGTGTCATGTTTGTGTAATAACCATGAAATATATCTTTTTCATATAAGAATATATAATCAGATATACTTATTATGTCATCTAGAGAACTAGCCTAATTACTATTAGAGTAACCAATTAACTCGGATTTTTTGTTGGTTTATATCAGATATCAAAATCAGTATTAGCCTTGACGTATTTGAATACTCTTTTGGCATCAATGAAATAAATTTGGATTGGTTTTTGCATGTATTTGGATAACAAGCTTGCAACATACTTGATGTCAGGTTACATTGCTGTTAAATATAATAGATTGTCAATTATGCTTCTATACAATTTCTCATTTGTACCCGGTGAACCATTTTCTTTTATTAATTTTTCACATGAAATTAGTGGAAGTGCCATTGATTTGCAATCTTCCATGTTGAATTTTTTTAGTAAATTTTTAGCATATTTTTTCTTGCATATGTAAATACATTCACTACCTTGGCTAATTTTCATGCCAAGAAAATAGTTCATTAGGCCAAGTTTTGTTATCTCAAATTTTTTCTTCATATTTTCTTTAAATGCTAAGATCATTTTGGAATTGATTCCTGTAACAATAAGATCATTAACATATAAAAAAATAATTAGGATGTCCTGTCCTTGCGCTTTCACGTAAAGTGTAATCTCACTGGGATTTTTTCTAAAACCAAAATCAGTGAAATAAGAATCAATTTTTTTTACCAAGCTTGTGGAGCTTGTTTTAGGCCGTACAAAGTTTTTTTGAGCTTTAGGATTTTTTTCTTCTGTCTTTTATCACAAAATCTGATGGTTACTCAATGTAAATTTTTTTCTCAAGATAACCATTGAAGAAAGTTAATTTTATATTAGGATGGTAAATTTTTTATCTTTTTTGTGCTTCAAAAGCAATGATGACTCTGATTGTATCTTGCCTTGACACTGGCACAAATGTCTCGTTGTGGTCAACGCCAAATTGTTATGAGTATTTTTTTGCAACTAATCTTGCCTTGTACTTTTGAATTGAGATATCTAGATTTACTTTTTTTTTGTAAATCCATTTAACTTCAATGATATTTTTGTGAATTGGTTTTTCAATTAACTCATGTTTGAATTTTCTCAATTATTCTTATCTTCTCCTTCATTACATTTCTTTATTCTTTATATCGAGTTGCTTCATCATTACTGCTGAGCTCTTAAATAACAAAGTTGCATGACTTAAATATATGTGAATTATCTTTATACATACTTGAAACACGTCGTGTGCGTAGTGGTTGAGATTTAGATGATGAGTATTCATCTCTCCTTAGTGATTTTGGTGGAGATGATTCAAAATCGTTGGATTTTGAACCCATACTATAATTTTCTTGGGATGGAGAATCGTGAATATTCGATGGAGTAGTCTCTTCTACTTGGTTAAAAATGAAAACCATTGCTAATTCATGATTTTTTAAATTTTTTTCTCAATTCCAAAAAGTATTTTCATCGAAAGTTACATCTCTGCTTACCACAATTTTATGGATTTGTAGATTTTAAATTTAATAGCTTTTTGATTGAGAGCTATATCCTACAATAATTTCTTTTTATGCTTTTGCTTCTAGTTAATGCCTTTTTTGTGTTGTAATATGCAAAATGCAGATGTAGCCAAATACCTTTAAGTGTCTAATTGATGGTTTGTGTCCAGACTATGCTTCAAGTGGAGTCATATCAATGATAATTTTTGTGGTACTTCTGTTTTGAAGATATATTGCAGTAAAAACAACTTTAGCCCAAAACCTGTAAGGTATTTTTTTCTCTCCAAGCATGGATCTCATCATATTCATAATTATTTTATTTTTTCTTTCAGAAATACTATTCTATTGTGGTGTGTATGCAATGGTAAGTTGACGATGTACACATTCTTCACATAATTATATTAAATTCGGAGGAGGTGTATTTGGTGCCATTGTTGTTACAAAGAGTCTAAATTTGAAGATCACTTTGATTTTTGATCATTTTCTTAAACTTCTGGAATGTTCTAAACACCTCAGATCTATTTTTTAAAAAATAGACACAAGTCATTCGAGAATAATCGTCAATAAATAAAACGAAATATTTGTTACTATTCAATGATTGTGTTCTCATTGGACCACAACTATCAGTGTGCACTAGTTGAAGTTTCTACAAAACACGCCAAGTTATGCTGATAGGAAATGATTTTTGATACATCTTTCCAAGTTGACATTATTCACAGATATCATTTATATTACTAATGGTGGGTAGATTTTTTACCATGACTCTTGGAAAATAGTTTAATATTTTGAATACTGTAATATCTAAATCTTTTGTACATAGTGAACTATCTACTCCAGCTTTTGATGCTAATGAATTTTTAGTGGCATAGTTTCAATGAATTAGGAATGTCTTTTTCCTCATCTTGATATTTGTTAGCTTTCTTTTTAATGATCTAAAATTGCACAAACATTATCTTCAAGTAATAACGAGTAACAATTCATTATCATTTGAGGCACACTTGGCAAATTTTGATTTAGATCAGGGACGAAAAGAACATTATTATTGAACCTCGTGCTCTTCAGAGTTTGGATTGGAACAGTGCCTTTACTTTTGGATTTAACTAATGCTCCATCACCCATTCTTACTGGTACTTTGAAGGTAGAATTGATATTAATAAAATAATTTTTATTTTTTGCCATGTGGTTTATGCAACCGTTATTGATTAACCACATGTTATTTTTCATTATTGCAGCTTGACAAGCGTAAAAAATATGAGCTTCATTTATGGATTCAGAAAAATCACTTGCTGATTTTGCTTGAACCTGCAGGTTTGATTGGTGTGATCAAATTTTTTATAATTCGAGCACTTGATTTTTCTTTGTGCCAATAATCTTTTTCAAGATGTGTTAACTTATTACAGATACCACAAGGAGAACATTTTATTTTCTTTTCTCCTTCTTTAGGTTTGTTAGATTTGTTTTTATTGTTGCCGCTATGTCGGTTTTGATTTTTTTTCTCTTTGTTTTGAAATTTATTTTGCGTGTTGATTGAAAAGAATCTTCGGTAGAGGACTTATTTCGCCAGAAAATTATTTTGCTTGTGAGCTTGTAGGAAATCAACAAGCTCAATGATAAAAAGTGTTGAGAGGTCTTTTGATTTTAAATAATGCTTAACACGGAATCAAAATTTTTAGTGAGATAAATTAATATTTTATCTACAACCATTTGATCTGTGATGGTATCTCCATAGGCATTCTTTTGATTTACAACTTCAATTACTTTAGGAAAGAAATTTTTGCTGCTTTTCCTTCTTTCATTCATAGATTTTCAAAGTCTCTTTTAAGACTTTAAAATTTTATTGCTCGAACTTTGATAGTAAATTGGAATTCATCTCTTAGCGTCTTCCATGTTTTTTTTTGTTGAAGTAGTGTTTATGATTCTTGGAAATATAAAGTCGGTGGTGGCTAAATGAATTTTGGCAAGTGCGTCTGCATATTTCTTTTGTCATTATTTTATCGAGCTTATCATTAACGGTGATCTTTCAAAAGTTACGATTGTGGTGGAAGGGGTATCCGTAGTCAGCTCTTCCTTTTAAGTTGGCCTTATAGATTTTCGGACATTATTTTCCATTACATTCTGCAAATCAAAAGCTTGTAGAATGGTTTTATTTTTATGCTCTAAAAATCATAATTCTCTTTTTTGAAGATGAGAATGAGTTGATGCAATGTTGAAGTAGAGGATGCCATGGTGATGATCGGATAAATTAATTTGATGCGGAAGTTGTGCTAAAGTGGTGCTGAAATTATGCTTAGACTAGTGCCGAAATGGTGCCGTCAGTGATTGACTTGCCCTCCGATATCAATTGTTGGAAGATGTTGATTAGTGCATTAAAAATTAAAGAGAGAAAATGAAAAGAATGAAGTTCCACCGAGAGAAAAAGAAAATAAGAGGAGAGAAAATTTTGTATTGCACACTCACTTGTTTTCATTACATGATTCCATTCTTTCTATAGATGATATGAAGACAATTGTCATAATATCATCTATAGTCAAAACAAGTAAAGCCAAAAATATGAAACCAACTAAGTCTACAAATAAGAAAAAAAAGAGTAAAACATGGAATTAACGTCAAAAAAAACAAAAAAAAACATAGATGTGTATCATTTTAACATGAACTTTCTCTCTTTTTTGGAAAGTTCCTTTTGTGGTGTCTATTTCGAAACTAATTTTTGTATTGGATATATAATTATTAGGGCTGACTTATACTTTCGAAGTTGCTGTTAGAGTTCGGTATTGCTATTTAGATTTTGGACGTGTGGGTTGAACATAGTCATGATATGTTCTGTGTGATTGTGATTGAAGAAAATATTTTGGAGTCATAATATATATTATAAAATTATAATTCAACTTTAACTGTAATATATATTATGGTCATAGTTATTAAAGATGTGTGCGAGGCATGTATAAAGTTTGGGCACGGTGGTGCATGGGCAAAAGTGCCTCTCTTTGGGAGAGGCGTGATGAATAATTTAAGGCATTATAGGCACCAAAAAAACTAGGCCAGGCACGATGACTTCTGAAAGGCATAGGAGGTGTCAAAAAAAACTTGGCCAGGTGCACCTTGCCTCATATAATGAGCTTGAACCTTAGACATCTTTTTCTTTGAATGAGCTTGTATAGCTAGTTCATGTATATATATATATATAATTAATATGCATTAATTTATATGTGTGTGTGTGTGTGTGTGTATATATATATATATATATATTCATGTTTACATATATATATATATATATATACATGCATATATGTATATACAAATAATATGTATGGATATATATGTATATGAATTTGTATATACATATATGCATGCATATATATGTATATATGTACATGTATGCCCATATATATGTATATGTATGTAGTATGTAGTATGTACATATATATATGTAAATGTATGTGTATATATGTATTTGTATGTATATGTATTTATACACATATATACATATCAATATTCATACCTATACATATATATATATATATATAATAATATTTATACATCCATACATACATTTACACACATATATGTTGAATTATTAATCTTTTATTATTTTATTTTATAATTTTGATTGTTTGTCTTGTCGGAAAATATTAATAATATTTTATTTTTATTTTTATTATATTTTATTTGGTTATATTTTATTAATATATAAAAATTATAGATAATATTTTATGAAACATATAATATATATATAAATATATATATATAAGGTTGAATACACCTCAAATAACTATGATTATAGTGTTGTGATATTATTTTGTGGGGTCATGATATCATTGTAGTTGCAATCTGTATTGTGCTGTTGTGTTTGTAGACTATGATTCGAAGCTATGATTTGTATTGTGAAATCACAATTCAACATAAGTTATGTGTTATTATATTATAATATCAATTATGCCATGACATATTATATGTTATTGTTAACTTAAGGATTTAGGTCATGACCATGTTTTGTGGTTTCATGATATAAATGAAGTAACACGAAAATATGATGTTGTGATTTAGAATTGGAGCTGAAATGTTTTTTACTTTATTACATAAAGGCTTGTAATGAGTGAAACAGATTAAGAAACAAAAAAAATGAATTGTTAATACTTGTGATTTGTTTTGTCGAAAAGCATGAATAGAAGGGAAATATTTTTTTCTCTAATCTCTTAGGATAAGAGAGGTAGTATCATGCCCTGATGATCTTTAACATTTAGGATATAATAATTGATATCAGAGCCTAGTCTGGGACTGTTAGATTCAAACTTTTGGTATCAAATCAAGATTTTGATTCTTTAAGGTTTGATTGAAGAGCCCAATTTGGTAACATATATGTGAAAGGTGAGATTGAGAATGATGGATTCAGTATCTTGGTTTGAGATCAAGAAGTTAAAGGGAAAACATTTTGAATTATAGAAATTGAAGATTAATGATTTACTTGTTGGTTGAAATTATTTGTTTGTAATTGAAGAATCCAAGCCGATAGCTATTGACCAGAAAATAGAAATCTCTTATGTGATCAATTGGGATGTGTTGGATTGAAAAACGTGAGGTTTTATCTGACAATGTTTTACAGATGATGTGTTGGTAAATATTTTTAGTGAGAAGTTCATGAAAGATACGTGGAAGAAGCTAGAGATGCCTTACTAAAGCAAATTATTGGTAAACAAGTATTCTTTAGGAAGAAATTATATAAATTTCATATAGAGAAGGCGAACACTTTTGTCTCACATTTATATCACTTTAGTGGGAAGTTTGTAATAATTATTATTTGTTAGCTGCAAGATCAATGATGATAGAGCTGCCATGCTCTTTTAATCATTGTTTAACTTAAGAAATAATTTATTAATCCTAATTGGTAGTCATACAAAATAATTATCCTATAAGATAATAGTTGTAATTTTATTATCAGAGATATAAATAGGAGGAAAAATATGTAAAAATATTTTAAATATGCATTGTATGTGAGTGAGAGGACTGATAAAAGAAATGTATTGCATGAAGAAAAATCAAAGACACTTGTTGTTTGGCGAGCACTTCAAAGAGTGTAGATAAGTTAAAATTGAGATGCTGGAAATATGGTTTGGCTGAGCACTTCAAGAGAGTATGTCGAAGAAGCCAATAGGTCGTGACAATAAAATTTAAAGCTGCAAACTAGACAAGTGTTGACTTGACAAACAAGGAAGTACATTTAGAGGTGTCAAACGGGATGTGTCGGGCTGGCCTGACCTGTTTTTAGTCGGCCTGACCGTGCTTTTGTGCCGGGCCAGGCACGGTTCTATGGAGGTCAGCTCGGCACGGGCCCGCGGCGCAAATCCGTCGGGTTTGGTCCTGTCGGGCCGAATTCCTAATATAAAAAAAATTAGGGGTTCGACTGCACGCCACCGCGCCACTGCGTGCTGAACCTCTAATTTAAAAAAAATTAGGGCTTCAGCGCATGCCGTCGCGTTGCCGTGCCGAACCCCTAATTTAAAAAAAAAATTAGGGTTTCGGCACACACCATCACGCCGTTGCCTCGCCCGAAATCCTAAATCTAAAAAAAATTTGGTACCGTGCCAACAGGCCACTGCACCGTGCTGGGCTAGGCACGACACGAGGCTAGGTTGGCCTCGGCACGACACTATTGGTGCCGTGGCCGGGCATGACACTAGCCCGGGCACGGGAAATTTTCGTGTCGGGCCAGCCCACGCACGGCTGAATCGTGCCGTGCCTCATGCTGGACCGGGCCGGCCCTGCCCGGTTGACATCTCTAAGTACAATCAAGTTGATATACGTGTCTCTCATGTTAATGAGGACACTTGGCTTATTTATACTCGTGCATTATATTATATGACTCTTCACCATGATTGATTAAACTAGTATGAGTTGTATGATGGAGGAGAGGTGATTAAGAGAAATGAAACAACAACAAAAATAGTTAGCCATGAAAAGGTACAAGTGAAGCTTCATGATGCGACCTTCAAGTATATTTTGGGTGTGATGCACATTTCAGATCTGAGCAGAAACTTAATTACTAGATGATATAAAGAGCAATAATAATTGTTAAAAGAATAATGTGTGAATCATTGTACAAGTTGCTGGCAAGTACAATCAAGCCTTTGGCTAGAGGCTCCTTTATTACTGAAGGAGAAACTTAAAGAGCAACTTGGTGTTGTGACTGGATACAAAATTATGATAGGAGAATAAAATCAATGAGGTATTTAGAGTTACGATAGGTAAATTCGAGGTCACGACTAGAGTCTAAACTAACCTTAGGAGATTTGGGGTAGTGAAGGGATACTCGAAGTTACAACAGGAGGGAAAACGTACTTTGAGGATTTTGGAGTCATGGTAGGTAAATTCGTGGTTGCTATAGGTGTCCAAACTAGCCATGGGCAGTTTGGGGTTGTGACTGGGAAACTTGAAGTAACAGGAGAACAAATAGCCAATGAGGAATTTAGAGTCCTGATAGGTAAATTTTCGGTCATGCCAAGAATCCAAATTGGTTATGGGGGTTCAGAGTCGTGAAAGGTAAGCCCAAAGTCACAATAGGAGAATACATCCCGACTTAAAAGCATCTTGTGACACTTGGGATTTGGATACAAAGAATCTAGCAATTGTTTCCTTGAAGAATGGTGGAAGGAGTCCCAAATTATTCAGGAGGGCTTAATTTTTGTGAGGATTATTTGTATGAAAATAAAAAATAGAAAGAATTTCAAAGCTATAGCTACAAAATTAACAATAGTACTAAACTTGATTCATAATGATCTTTTTAAAAAAATATCAGAGATATTATTTGAGAGATTAATATATTATGTATCTTTTGTTGATGACTTATCTAGACATACTTGAGGAGATTAAACACTTAAGCAAGTTTGGACACTTGATATCATTCAAGCGCTAGAGAACATGAAATCCAAAGTAATAATGAAGAATCAATTCAACAAGAAGATAAAAATTCTGTAGACAAATAATAGTATAAAGTATTTTTTGGTTGATCGATTCTATGTTGAGCAGGAAATTACTAGACAAAACACGATTAGAATGACACTACATTAGAATGAAATATCTAAAAGGCTGAACTAAATACCGATGAAAAAAGATTGATGTATGAGAAATTATACATACTTAAAGTTAGAATTTGGGCAAAAATAGGCCAAAACATGCTACTTGAATAACCACCTCTCATGACAAAGACAAAAGATAAAATATCTTTTGAGGTGTTGTATAAGATTAAGCCTAGTGTAGCCCATTTTTGGGTGTTTGGATGTGATATATATGCACATGTACTGATGAAAATGAGGAATAAGTTGGAATTCAAATTAGTAAAGTATAAATTTTTTGGCTATAAGGAAGACAAGTGGAGAGGTTTTAAAAAGTTATGACAAGGTTGATAGTTCTAAGTAACTGAGTCACAATATGAAAATATTGAGTTATGATTTATCCTTATTATGATATCACAAATGGAGTCATAATTTCATTTCACAATTGGCACATAGTCTTCTGATAAAGAGATGAAGCATATATGGTTTGAATACTCAAGTTGATGATGATGTAATCGAGATAATTCATGCATTATGAAGATCTACATGGGCTAGAAACCCATTTGAAAGGTATTAAAAAAATGCATAATTTGTTGTTCAGGTTATAGGAGAGGAGTCAATACTATGGAAGATGCAAGGGCCTTCGGGAAGTTAATTCCATGGGAACAAGTGGAAGAGGAGTTTGTCAGTGGAGAACACCTGGATTCCCTGTGAAGTTATCTCAGATTAGAAGGCAATAGATGGCTGTGAATGCTAAAAAGTTTTAGTGGTTAAAATCAAAGACTGAGATAAAAAAGAAATATTCATCAAATGGGTTGATATTATGATTGACTCATATTCTAGAAGCTGATGTTGGAGTTTGTTGTTGCGACCTAAATTTTGGAATGATGATTTGAACAGAGTCTCAACCTATATTGCATGGTTGTGATTGGAGACTATGCTTTGGAGTCATGACTTATGCTGAGAAAATATGACTCAATTAAATTGTAACATGCGTTATGGTGTTGCACTTCTCTTTTGTGGTGTCATGACATCATCATAGTTGTGATATATTCTATTTTGTTGTAATTCAAGATAATGCTTTGGAGTTATGACTTGTATTATAAAGTTGTGACTTAACTTAAGTTGTATCATTTGTCATGATCTTATTTTGTGGTCTTGCGATATCATTACATTCATGATCTATTCTATATTATTGTGATTGATTAACTTAAAGATTCAATTCACGATCTTGTCATATAGTGCTACGACATGAATGAAACTACGACATAAAAATATTATGTCATGACTTAGAATTTAAGTTGAATGATTTTTTATTTTACTATATACGAACTTGTAAATGAGCAAAACAAAAAAATAAAAAGACAGTTGATATTTGTTAATTGCTTTGTCATAAAGCATGAATATAAGTGAAATATCTCTCTCTTATTTTGTATATAAGTTTTATTATTTTCTCTCTTGTGTGAGATATATGCTTTTTCTATGAGATATTATTTATTCATCATCTTGAAACCTTAAAGGCCTTAATCATTGTTGAGGAATTCTTCTTCTGATTCATAGTTTAGTATTGGAAAGAGATCATGTCGAAAATCTTAAAATTCTTTTTTTATATAGGAGGATATTAATATAATTTCATGTCTTAATTTTTTTGCAAAGGTCAAAGTATGTTGTTGAGACACCTGAAATCTTAATATTTGGTATCAGATCTTGGGGATTCATGTCTTTTGGGATATAACATTTGATATAAAAGCCTAGTTTGGGATTGTTGAATTCTAACAATAATTATTTGGGTCTTTGGGCATATTAGTAATATTTAAATTAAAATTTTTAATTTTAATATATACTCATTTTAATAAATAAAATTTGTTAGAAATTTGATTTTTATTAAATCAGTTTTGTTACATTAAAATTTTGAAAATCTCAAAATTAAATTAAGTTATTCTAATCATAAGTTTATATTTCAACATAAAATTTAGGGTAACTATTTGTATATATACATTATTTTCACACAACATAAACTTCAATATGTTTTCAAAAAAAAAGTCAATAACAACATTCAAATTCAATAAATACTATAGATTTATTTATATAGACATTTGTATGTTTTGATTATAATAATAGAAATTATAGAATAAATTATATAAATTTAGAATTTTGAGTGCAAATGCTGGATGCCCACTTGTGCTATTCCTTATGATGTTATTCAATTTGGCAATAGTATCGTCAATACAATTTTGACAACACAATACATCAATTTTGGGCATAAAGAGGAGGATTTTTTATCCCAAATTCAGCATGACAACAACTATATGCAAACATCAATTCTAGAATTTAGGGGAGAGGGTTACAAAAACTCTCAAGAATTTTATTTTGTATTTTTTTAATATCATTGTTGTATTTTTTGGAACTATAGGTGTCAAATGAGCAGACATGATACTCCTAGAAATATAGGTAGGCCATATGCCAATGTGGCCCTCTAGCTCACCATCAAAACTAGGTGTGTTGGGCTGGTGACTAGCACAACCTACGCATTAGCCATTAGGCATATTTCCGTGCTTGACCCGACAAGGTTTGTGTCTTGAATAGTTTGGGGTCATGCTAATGACTAGTTATGATTAATTCAAAAGACATAATCGGGTCAGGCTGAAGATGACACACCCAGTGGACCCATCCCATCCCGAATCGACATACATGTGTCCCTTTTAAAAAATGATGCTTGAGATTCATATGCTGGAAGGACTCAAGCATGAATCATTTGTTAGGGGGACCCTCCCCAAATTCGGCTTAGGCGGGCCAACACATTGGGTCGTGTTGTGCCCTTACTTGGCAGCACATCGGTTGACCTTCCAGGCCCAGTCTTGGCTTTGGGCATTGCCGACCCATGATGACTCTAGGCCTAGTTTTTTTTTTTTGAGTTCTATGTGCAAGATCATGATGCATAACTTATTTGTCATTTCATTTATTTCTGGTACCTGCATACTACATATATCAAAAATTGATTTTGTTTGTTTAATCATTCCTATTTCTCAATTCATTATGTTTGTTTTGTGTTTTTTTTTGTTGAAAAATCGGATGGGGGCATTCCATTTCTTCTGGCTCCACTTTTGTAAAATAAAAAAATTGGGAATATCATATTTTTTTTATGTTTTTAAGAAAGTGAAAATTTCATGCTTTTGGTTCATAGTGCATCTTACAAAAAAATTTAAAAATCAAAAAATAAAAAATAAAAAATAAAAAAATAATAATAACAAGAGAAAATAAGATTTATAGGTTTAAAATAATAATTATGCATTGACATTTAAATTAAATATAAATGAAACTAATAAAGTAAAATAATGCACAATAGTCTACCATATTTAGGTAGACCCAACACTTCTCTACTTGGAACAGCATGATTGTTGTTGAGCATAGTAAAGTATATGCTGGCATACTTGATTTGAAACTCATCCTTGCTTGACTTTCTTGATAAAAAGATGATTACATTATTTACTCTTCGATAATTGTTGGTTGAAAGAAGTCGAATAAGGTTGAGATAAGTCTAGAATGGTGGTTATAATCATCGTGATTTGAGGATCACCAATGTTTGGGAGATTACGATAGGAACTATTCATTGGAACTAGGTCGACTCCTCAAGCTAAAGTCTAATGTTATTGAGTTGTATGAGTAGGATAGTGCTCTCCATTATGTTGTCACACTGAATTATAAGTTTTGATTAAATTATAGTAAGCCATATAAAAGCTCCATATTATTAATAATACCACCATCCATATTTTGGATGAAAACAAATTGAGTTTTTTTCTTTAATTTATGATTTTAAGTAAAACTCATAAATTTATGTCACAATACTACACAAGGGAGTTCTAATGAGCTCTTTTTTTTGAGGTTCTCAAAATATTATGATTTTGTTTTTTATATTGAAAAATGATCGTTGTTCCTTGGAATGAGTGTTTGTAATGGTGGTGGAAGGTGTTTGAACTTTTTCAGGGGATAAGAGATTGCAACTAGGAAAAAATAATAATTGGATGATACAAAACAAATTAGGTTGAGAAGATTTTTGAGGGATGCAAGGAAGATGAAAGGAATCATATCCTAGTTGTTAGACCAAATAATATTGTAATATTGTAGAAGAAAGATAAATTTTTGTATAAATAATTAATAAAAATATATAAATATTACATATAATCAGTTAGTTACATATTCCAATTATAAATAAAATATAAAAAAGATAAATGATTCATTCTTTTCAAGCAGGTTTGTAAATATCTAGAACACTAAGCTTGAAGCAAAGAAAAATATTATTAGGGGTTTTCAAAATTTTTGTAAATATGTATATTGATGAATTTGTAGTAGGAATCTAGACAATGATTTTGAAGGGAGTTTGTTGTCTAAAAAAGGCAAGTTTTGTATTCATGAATTTTTTCTCTAAAAGAAAATTTTGCTCTTTATATATTTTGCTTATTTGTAAATTACTAGATTAGATCTTGGAAGCTTTATGTTTCATTGCTTATATGTTTTATCAAAGTAAGTTTGTTATGAAAAATCTAGGAAATTACTATTTATATAGATTGTATAAATTATACTTGGTTTGATGATTATCATATAATTTATTTTTCATACTAGTTTTATGTATTTAGTCGTGTCAACAAAAGGACCTATATCAGATAAAAAATTTTTATTGGCTTAATAAGAGTACCTATTGATCACTACCTAAAATACTAATTTTTGAGAGAATATTTAATATATATCTTTTTTGTGAATACAATGTCTATTATTGTAAAATATCATAATTTCAAGAAACTATCTGAGTCTCTAAAAATTATTTGTCTGAAATTATGATTGAATAATAGTTTTTAGTTGAATGAATCTCAATGTATTATCTTTCATAATAAAGATATCATCTACATATATAATAATTAAGATAAATCTGTTATATGAACTTTTTGATAAATAAGAAATAATTTGCAATACATATGTGTAATATAAAACAAGTAATTATGACATAAAATCTAATAAACAAAACTTTTAGTGATAGTTTTAGGTTGTACAAGATTTTTCTGCAACCTACAAATAAGATTTAAAAGCTCAGTTTATTCTTGAAAACTAGATGATTGCATTATATATATATATCTCCTCCTCAAGATTATCACAAAGAATATTATTCTTCACATTTAACTGATATGTAATTCATATAATTAGTCACAAGAGATATGAGTATTTGAATTGAAACTGCCTTAATCACTAGACAAAAAACCTAATAGTCAAATCCACTAGTTTAAGTCAATTCTCTTGAAATAAGTCTCATCTTTAAGTAATCTACCTTATCATTATGGTTTTCTTTCACAACAAACACTTATCTATAACTAATAATAGACGTTGTTGAAAGTTAAGATATTAGTCTTTAAGTTTTACTTGAGAGGAGGAAATTCATATTTTCTATCATTGTTAAATGTCATAACGGAAAAAATATTCCAATATAATTAAGAGAAATAGTAAAAAATACAAAAGAAGGAGAAATGTGTGAGTATGTTAAAAGCAATGAGCTAGGAAGCTAAGTACTATTTTTATTTATTTTAGAGAATAATCAGGAGATCAAAATTAGAAGACATAGCTATTAGATTTTCTGACAATCCAACTTATCTGGAATTAATATTAAAATAAAATATGGTGCTACTATCTTATTTGGATTAGAAGATTTTTTTTTTAAGGAAACATTTTTAATTATTATAATTATAATAATAATATGAATTAATACAAAAGAAGGAAACAATTCTACTGTACTTGTTACAAATGGTGATTTGAATGGAGAATTATAATAATATGATTTAATAAGTTCAAAATTAATTGAAAGGTGATTAATTTTTTTAGTCGGAGCCCAAAAGATATTTTAGAAGAGTAAGTAAACACAAAAGATTTAGATTTAACTTTTGAATCTTAATGATTTAACTCTTTAAAGAATGAGTTATACTAAAAAAAATTAATATCAATACTTATTAGTAATTTATATGTTTTAGAATTTTATATATATATATATATATAACCTTTTTTGATGTTGGAGTAATATTTAAAAATATAATTTATCTTGATTATCATCTTATAATGTCCTAAAAAGATATTATGGATAAAATAAGTATTCTTAAATATTTTAAAATAGTAAGCTAAATAATCTGCTTCAAGATATAAGATCAAAAAGAACCCATGATAAATAAGAGCAAGGGAGGATATTTATTAATCAATTAGTTAGTTGTTAAAATTATTTCTTCTACAAAATATATTAGATTACTTTTATCATAAAGAAAGTATTCATGCCTCCTCAATAAATTACTTATTTTTTTCTATTCAATTTCATTTTGTGAGGTTTACTAGCATAAGAAATCTGGTCGATGATCCAATGATTAATATGGTAAGAATTAGAACTATTAAACATATGTTTTAAAATATTATTATTTCTTGTAATTTTGATATTTTTTTAAAGAACTTGGTTTTTAATTATTTTAATAAAAATTTGTAAAATAAAATAAATTGAGATCTATCTTGAAAAAAGAAAAAAAAAATAAATAAAAATAAAAATAAAAAAATATTATAGATAATTTTAAGTCTCAACTCTACTGGTTCCTTAAATATTTGAATGATTCATATTGAATTTAGTGGGAAGGATGTTAAATTTTGATATATTTTCTTATTTGTGAGATGTCATAATTTAATTTAAAAATGTATTTTACATTAGGATTCAGAAGTTTTAACTTGATTAGAGTTGAATTATAAAGTGAATAATGATTATTCAAAACTAATATTAATAAGGAAATAATAATATTAATAGGAAAATAAATTATATTTATATTGAGTTATTTAGCAAAATTACTCATTGAAATAAATTATTTGAACATTCATGAATAAATATAATTTGAGATAGAAATATAATAGAAAGATTAATATCATTATAGCCAAGAGTAAAAGTATGAAAAGTAGATAAAATAAAGTAAAAAAAGAATACAAAATAACATATATGTGTGTGTGTGTGTGGTGTCGGGGAAGCTCACATGTTGGGTGCTTTCATTCTAGTAAAGAAAATTAGTCTAAAAATGGAAATCAACAATAAATATTAATGCTCTTCTTCAAATCGATACATACATATCATAAATGTCAAGCCCATCATAGTTCTCGAGTGGGAGTGCCCGGTGTCATGATATCTATAGTTAACTCAACTAATTATAAGCAAATTATATAAGATGTTAACTATTTGACTATTATTTGACTAGATATATATGTAGTTGTTAACTATTTTCTAGATTCTCCTCACTAAAAATATTGAAATAAGTAAAAAAATCTTTAGGACGATTTCTTTTAGCAACTAAAAATATTTAGAGTTAGTCAAATATTTAAATATGAGTTGGACATAAGCTTTTACTTTGAAAAGATTTATGATATGATTTAGTATTTTTTTTTGACGGCATGTAGTTATTTTGAGACTCAATGTAGAAATAGAGTTTATGGCGATGTTGACTGTTACTTTTAAATATTTCTGATTCGATATTTGCTCGAGGAAATCTGATATTTACCTTTACTTTCTTAAATTTTTTTATTGTTATAGTCAGACAATGAGATATATAACCTTAAATTTGATATTTTATGTCCGAACAAAACACATAGAGGTATATCACTTTTTTCTTAGGAAAAAAATATTGGATAAGATCATTATTATAATATATATTAAAATAGTAGAGCAATAAACACATATTTTTCTGAATATCTTGAAGATGTTTCAACTTAAATTATTTTTTGTTCAAACATAGTATCTTGGACTTGTACACATAAGTTTGATGGTGAGTGTTATAGTTTTTTTTTTTAATTTCTTACTTTTTATTTTCAATGTTATATTTATGGGAGCACCCACCCAATGAGTTATCCCATTAAAATTTGTCTATTATATGAAGACAATATTTGTATGAGTTTTATTATCAAGAGTTTTTATTTTAAGTTTTCTTGTTTATACTTTGAGAAAGATTTGATATATTAGAATAATTTGTGCATATGTTGTGATTTAGTCTATTTGCACCACTATGATTGCATATGTCACTCAATAGATTATTTTGGTGTGAATTATACTTCACGTGAGACATTGCATTATGATGTAACCTTGTGACATTATAAATATATATATTATGTGTGCATCACTAAGGAAGATTTGCCAAATGTCATGGACTTATCATACATGTTTTGATCGTAGCCGAAGATTTTATTAAATATCAAACATGTTGACAAGTTTGAGTAGAAATATGTGAGTGCTCTAATTGGAGATTGCAAGTGTATTGAATGTGATGATTCTTTGAAGTTTAAACATGCTGATCATGTTAAGTTTATTTTTAGTTTGACACTTGACTATGAAGAATAATGTTGTTCTATACTGCACAAATTGGTCGGGAGTGGGAGCTACTTTTCTGATGTGCCTGAGGTAGGACAAAATCAATCAGCATGGAGTCATGAAGTATACCATGACAGGTTGGGTCTATAGGTGTCAAACGGGTCATCATGGACCGTCACTTGCCTGCCATGATTCAGCCATGCTTGGGTCATCACAACACACTATAGTGTTGTGCTAGAGCCCATGCTGGGCGCACTCTCGGCCCCAGTTGTGCTCTGCCGGGCCAAGGGAGCTTGGCTCGCGTACCGTGCCAGGCACGGTACGGTGCCTAATATGTCGGCACGGCACGGATGCCTAGCACGTCGGCATGACACGGGTGACCTCACACCGAGCATGGTCACAATGGGGGGACGACGAGCCGACGCCCGATGGGCGACGGCTGCATAGCGGGGCACCCCGAAATCTAATTTTTTTTTAAAAAATTGTTGCCTCAACTTGAATCGGGCTGAACTGGCCCGAATTCGGGTGGATTTCGGGCCATGGACCTATGTCGGGCATGACCTTCAAGGGACCGTGTCGTGCCAAGCAAGACACGCCATCCTGGTTGGGCCCAAAAAATTGGCTTTGTCCAACCCATTTTGACACCTCTAACTGACTCTCATGATATTGTTGATTGTGAGGCTGCCGCATGGGCTGCAATGATGCTTGAATTTGTATGCCCATAATAAATTGTATCAAAGCGGATATAGAAGATTATCAATACAAGGTATTGTCTTCCACGTAGATCTTGGTGGTCTAAAGTCTATTTCTCCTACAAATACACAATAATTGATGAAGCTATGTGTGAAGTTGCAACAAGGGGACTCGTTCATATAGAATGAAAAAGGTGCCAATTGTTGTCTACTAGTGTATAACACGGGTGCTTGTTCACTACAGGTGAAAGTTTTGCTATATGTGTTACTTTCGGGGTGAAAGTGAGTGGTGGCTCTTTTCATGGCTATGGGAAGCTGCGTCCATGCAGAGATGTCCTCTTTGGCCTAAGGAATCAATGAAAATCTTATTGAATTAAAGCTCAAGTGGAGCAACAATCTGTAAAAGTGGAGATTGTGAAAGGTGCAATGCACGAGGGCGGGCAAGATATTGGGCGAGAGAGAATGTCATAGACTTATTATGTGTGTCCATGAACATAGATGAAGTTTTTATTGAATCTCAAACATATTAATAAGTTTGAGTATAAATGTGCGAGAGTGCTCCAAGATGAGAGCGCAAGTGTATTGAAGGTGATGCTTCTTTGGAGTTTCATCATGCTGACCTTTTTAAGTTTGAAGAGCTTATTGCTAGTCTGAGAATATGAAGAAGAGTGTTGGCCTATCTTGCACAAATTAGTCAAGAGTTGGAGCCACTCTTTTGATGAGCATCAAATAAAAATAGCAGTATGAAGTATAACATGACAGATTGAGTCTCATGATAGTGTTGATTGTGAGGTCGCCACACGGGCTACATTGATGTGTGAATGAGTAGGCCCGTGACGTTATGATTTTTTCTCAAGTAACATATGCCAAGTAACATGGTATTAGAAAGAATTTGCTTCTAGTAACCCTAACGTGCTCAATAACAATATTGTGTTGTGCTCAATAACAATGATATGCATGATATAGAAGGTGCAACTTGTGTGTCCTAGCATGTTCGTACTCTTGTTTGCCTTGCATCCTAGCATGTCCTAGCCTTGTGGCCTTGTGTGCTTGTGCACCCTGTGACTTCGTGCCCCCATTCTCATGCACCATGTGACCTTGTCGGTGATTGTTCCTTGCACATGTCAATTATGAGGCCTTGTTTTTACATGTTTTTTAGGTTTCCCACGACATCTAGTTAACCTAGTGCATGGTTGTGTATTGTTAGGTTTTTTATTTCTATCAGGGTTTTTGTAGTAAATTGTGGTTTTCTGTGATTTTCTATGATTTTTGTTATTTTGACAGAATGGTGTGGATCATAGATGGAGATTGTACAAGATCTACGTCTGGGGTTAAGAGGATTAGAGATTGATCTTGACAGAAGGAAAATCATAGAAGTGAAAGTGTAATGATGCTCACGTAATGATGTATACAAGAGGTGCAAGCGTAATGATGCGTGCATATTAAATTAGATGTTGAATTACATGGACCAATTATTTAAGGTCCTTATAGTTGACCAATGGATATAAGAAAAATGTGGTACATATCATGAGATATTTACTCAATCTCTAATGATTTGTCACTTCAGTAGAATATAATGAAAGGTTTTGAGTGATGTGTTAACTATCATATATCTTATGCTAGTTTTGTACTGAAGTTCTAATATCAGTGGATGCAGATCATGGTAGTTGGCTACTTGGCTGGCCTTGAAGGAGAGCATGAGGCAACTAGTTTGTAAATTTTTTTGGAATGTAGATCTCTTCGTTATGTATTGTATTCTGACACCTTAATCAATGTCTATTTCTGTGAGGAGGTATGAGGTGTAGCGGAGGTAGGAGGAGAGTAATGACATATGTTTGCTGGCCATGGTTCATGGTGGAGGAGCTAGCACTTGTGAAGGAGGTGGTGGTCATGGTCGTTACACTTGCAGGTGCCATAATTATGGCAGATTGGGTCACATGAGATGGAAGTGTAGGAGCTTGTAGTAGGAAGGGAGGAACATCTTCATAGGGAATGTAGAGACTAAGATTGAGAAGCAAGTGACTCAATGAGATGTCCTTAGTCAGGTTATCAAGTGGTTTAGATGTTCAATGCATGTTGCAGAGATGTCTATAATATCTACATTCGTAGATAACCAGAATGTCTGCTTTGTCCATCCTAGTCGATGGGTGATAGGTCATGGAACATCTTTATTAAAGGTGTCAAACAAGCAATATCATGATGGAAGTGTAGGAGCTTGTAGTAGGAAGGGAAGAAACTCATCATTGAGAATGTAGGGACTAGGGTTGAGAAGCAAGAGACTCAAGAAGATGTCCTTAGTCAGGATATCAGATAGTTTAGATGTTCAATGCAGACTATCAGAGATTTATCCAGATGCATGTTACATAGTTGTCTATGATATCTACTTTCGTAGATATCTGGATTGTTTGCTTTGTCCATCCTTGTTGATGGGTGATAGGTCATGGGGTATCTTGGTTAGAGGTGTCTTTGTGATGTTTGATGGCAGTCTGAATCTCATATCATTTTAGCACGGGATAATCATATTCATATGATTTCTACTAACTTAAAATATTTAAATTTTTATTATTATCATGTGATAAGATAAAATAGTAATTAATATCTTAGTACCGAGATAATGAGTTTTTATTTGATGGATTATTCCGTCATTCAGTTGAATTTACTTGAGATCTAATACATCATATATTTTGGTGTATTAATTAAGTGAGCCTTATGGAATGGGGCAAACGACACAATCCTGGATGGTTCTTTTTCAGAGTAAAATGTTGTGTGCTAATATTGCATGATATGCATGAATGTATGAGGTTGAGTTTTTTTACATGCTGGCACTGGGAACCCATAGGTATCTTGTCTGTAAGGGTGGTTATCAGGGTTTTTTTTTTGTAATGAGGACTGTTGATGTATTTTTCTGGTTGTATGTAGTCAATGTGTGGAAGTTTGTCAAAAATCTATATATTCTGTTCGATAATACTAGGAGGATGAGTGAAGGGCTATGTAAGGGTATCTCTTGTCCAATGTGCTTGTGCACTTTAAAGGAAATTGTGATTGATTCTTGCTATAAGATGTACTTTTTGAAATATAAAAGATTAACCCTAATGAGACTGTATATGCAACAAGATGGAGAAATGACAGACATTTCATGAAGATTGTCTAGTGGAATTTAAGGGGTTTCAATTGCTCCCTAAAAAAAAGAGATTCTTAGGATTTTCAATGCCTACTCTATTAAGATTTTTACTATCATAAAGGCCAAACTAGGCAATGATAAACTAACGTGGCTAATGAAGATGAAATTTCGAAGGCTAAATGCCTTGGTTAACTTCTCCTGCTACAATAATGAGAGTATTTTGATCTTGTGGGACAATAGGATCACAGATATAATCACACTCTCTCACTCTCATCGACATGTTTATCTTCAAGTTAAAGATAAAGAGAAGTGGATATCATTTAGGCTGTCAATTATATATGGCCTTCATTCTATAGTCTCTAGAAGGATTCTCTGAGAAAAGCTAGTAGAGGAAGGGGGTGATGATACATCCCCATATAATCTCATGAAAGATTTTAACTACCTCATATCTGGGCTGGATAGGGTTGGAGGTAGAATTGTTTCTAACTATGAGTACTAAGATGCTTTAAATTGTGTTTCCCTTCTAAACTTAGAAGAATTACTCTCGTCAAGAAATTATTTTACATGGACAAACGGTAACTTTTAGAGTTTTCTAATATTTCTAAGACTTATAATTAATTATTATTTGTTCTAGTAAATGACTTGTCTAATGATTGTTTCATAGAATTACAAGATGAAATTGATATTGTTTGAGTTAGATAAGTGACCATGTTTCTTTGTAGAATTTTTTTTTCACTTGTTTTTCTTCATACCTTACTTTCTCTAATACAATTTATATTTGAAAAAAAAAACTGAGTGTTAACCTAAAATTCTAAATTTTTTCTTATAAAAATAAAATAAAAAATAACCTAATTTTTTTTTACAAGAATATTTTTTTTATTATTACACTGTAAAATTTTTTTGTTGCTAAAATGATTGAAGAGAGTAGGTTTCAAAATGTGAAATGATATTATATAATTAATTTTTATTTATTTAGATTAGTAAAAGGATATATTAGTAATACAAAAATGAGTATTCAAGAATTTTCTAGTATTTTTTACACTACCTTTATAGTAATAAATTAGGAGTGAGCAAGAAGATAGATAGAGGTGACCAATCGTTTAGGGGTATCCTCATAGTAGAGTAAAATAAGAACACATCATTTTGTTAAATCCCAAGTATTCTTGGAAGGCATCAAAATCTGCAAAGCTATGTGCTGATATAGCCAATTGGGAAAAAAAATGTGAGTAAAATCAGGTATATGCAAGACAACAAAATTAGATGACTCGTTGATATTTTTGGTTGGGCTAGAGAACTCATTGATATTTTAGTAATACAGTAATATCAAGTAAAAAAAAGTTAAAAATATGGATTGATTACTTGAGATATGATTGTTAAATCTCCAACCAATTACCAAAGAGTCAAAAATAAGCGAATGAATTGATCAAGTCCTAATAGGTGTAAGATGAGATAAGTTTGTGGTTGGGCTAGAGAACAGTATGACATACTCCTCTCTAGATATCATAACTACCTTAGTAAGTAGTTTATGTGTAGATCTCTATGTGGCAAGAGTAATCTAACTCACGGTCTTGATATTCTGAAATTATCTTGACTATATCCAATATGAGAAAAAAAAATTAAGATCAAAAGTTGATCATATCTAGAGGCTGCTAATGACATCGGCAAATCTAGCAACAACTATTAGATAGACAATCTGCATTGCTTAGGATGCAATATCTAATAACTATTTTTATCATGTTCAATTCTCCTGCAATGTGAATATTGAGATGGAGCTCTCATATTTCTCTTTATGCCTCTATTCCTTTTATGTTGTCTTATGTCAGCCAAAGAAGCTGTTGTAGAAATTTATTTTCTCATGGAATATCTAAACATTCAATGATAAATATTAGATCTTGATTAAAAGGTAGATTTATGCAAGATTGTCTTGAAGTAGGTATTAATATCTCAACATGTTGCTTTCTTTGTCTCATTGATGGTGAAGATCCCTGTTAACAAAAGGTGTTTCGATGAAACTTAATAAAAAAGTGTTCCTATGAATTTAGTTACTAACCATGGGGATGATGCTAAATTAAAAGTACAATATAGAGGTGTCTGACATGACTTGAATTTTGGTGGCCCAGTTGGGCCATCATGCCGTTCTAGACACAATACAAATAGGATACTTGGGAGGTAGGCTCGACATGGCTTGATGGCCCACCTTTCTCAGTCGGGTTTTGTAGGGTCCATTTTTTTTGTGATCGAAGTTTTTTCAAACAATTATTTGGAAGCTTCTCCAGAATAAATGATTCTCAAATATCATTATGGCATAATTTCTTCTTCTTGGTTTCTCTAGATCCAGTACAAATCTGTCCATATTTAAAGAATTTGTGTAGTTTAAACTACAAACTTTGCAAGAATCACCAAATTTTTCGTTCAAATTTTTTCAAATCTTTTCATACAAAATGGCATCCAAGAATCTAAGCTCACCAAGTTCAGGGTCGATTCCCATACCCTTGTTTGATTGTGATAAATCTAATTATTGGCTAGTTAAAATGAGAATAATATTCATTTCACAAGATATTTGAGAGATTCTAGTCAATAGATATACAGAATCACCTAATATTTCCTCTCTGGAAGGAAAAGAGTTGTTAGAGGAATGAGAGCTAAGGAAATTAAATATAAAGGCACTACTATTCATCCAACAGGGTGTCAGTAATATTATATTTCCATGACTGTTGGAATGTACTCAAGCCAAGGAGACTTGGGATCTCCGAATAGAAGAGTTCCATGGAGATAATAAGGCTTAATGAGTTATTCTACACTCTTCGAGAAAAGACTTTGAGAATCTGAGTATGAACAACTCAGCTTCTATCACTGAGTTCTCAACTCAGTTTCTTGATGTTGTCAATCAACTAAAAATTCATGGTAAGAACATTAGAGATATATGATTAGTTGAGAAACTAGTCATTTGTATGTCTAACAAATTTGATGCCATTGTGGCAGTAATAGAGGAGATAGAATATGTGACGAACCTAACCACTCAATAAGTTCTGAGCTTCCTGAAGTCATATGAGAGCAGACAACTTAAGAGAGTTGAAATATCTAGAAAATATACCATGCAGTCAAGGTGGTAAAACTAGCCGGTAAAAGAAGAAAGTCAAGTAATAGAGACAAGAAATAGAAGAGCAAACCCCAGGTATATGCCTAAAAAAAATAAAAACAAAAAAAATACTAGATCTTCTTCTTATGTACTCTCAATTGCCTCACAGAAAGCCTCACAAATCTCTTGCAATATATGCAAGAGATCAAACCACACTGATACAAAGTGATGGTTTCAAAATAGAATCAATATCTAAACTGTAAAAAGTTTGGGCATGTTTTGAAGGACATTTGGTTGAAGCACACTAAGTGTGCTAGTTGTGTAGAGCAAATAATTTTTGTAGAACACTTGTTTTATGTAAAAGAAACAAGAAAATATTCTTCACCCAATATGTGGTTTCTAGATAGTGGTTATTAAAACTACATATCTGGTAATAAAAACATATTTGTGGATTTACTTTTTATAGTAAATTCACAAGTAAAATTAGGTAATGGAGATCTTGTCCAGGCAAAAGCCAAAGGCAGAGTCTTTGTTCCCACTCCTACTAGAGTCAAAATTATAAGAGACGTTCTTTTGGTTTCAGCATTGGAACAAAATCTTCTGCGTGTGGAGCAATTGATGGAAAGAGGTTACAGTCTAGTATTTAAAAATAACATATGTCACATATTTGATCATAAATGTGATCAACCTTTATGGACAGTGAAGATGTCCAGTGGAAGGAGTTTTCCATTGATATTTAACAAAAGAATAGATAAGACATTGACTATGAATGTTGAGTTTGAAGCCTAGGCATAGGAGGTTTGGACACCTTAATTACTTCAGTTTAAAAAATATTTTTCAAAAATAACTTGTAAAAGGTGTACCTTCTAACTTTACCATTCCAACATCTGTTTGTGAGGAATACTCACTGGTGACACAGTCCAGACAAAGTTTTCCCAAGAACTCTACCTGGAGAGCCTCTCAACCATTGGAACTGATTCATGTCAACATCTGTGGGCCCATATCAGTCAAGAACCTAAGCAATAGTCAGAGCCATGCCGGACCATGTCGGGCTTGGAGCCGGACATGCTACTCCTAGAGCGAGCCGTGCTGGTTCGGGCTGATTTGATCAGCACAAAGTGATATTTTATTGCCCATATTCTAAATCCTAAGACCTAGGATTGCATAGAGTAAGAGCTAATATATTTTTTGTAAATTTAATTTAATTAAATAAAGAAGATGTGTAAATAAAATAAAAAAAACCATAAAAATTTAAATTGAGAAAAATTGTAAAGTGCAATTCAATATCCAATATAATACATTTTATATTAGTCATCAATAAAAAAATCAAAAATCACATAAGTGCATACATTAAAATAGAAAATAAAATGATAAAAATTAAAAAAATAATAGTAATGTAGCAAAACATAAGAATGACATAAATTAAGAATGATCAAGATCAATTGGTATTAATAGTATGATACAATGAATAGAGATATAGACTTTCCTAGTCTTCAACAAGAATGCATCTCAAGATGTCAAGCATAACACATATCATCCCACTAGGTCATGCTAGTATGGTGGCAAGGAATGAGGCCCAACATGGTCTGATGACCCAATTAGGGAAATTGGGGTAGAAGTGTCGATGGGCCATGTCATGCAGGCATGACCCATTTGAGTGTGGAACGACCATGTCATCATGTCGTGCTAGACATGGCACAGTTGGCCCACATAGTGCAGGGCCATGTTGTACCATGTTGCGCTCGGAGCTAGTCAAGCAAGGCATAGAGCAAGCTATGCTAGTACGAGCCAATCCGATCAGAACAAAGTGACATTTTTTTGCCCATATTCTAAATCCTAAGACTTAAGATTGCCTAAAAAAATATAAAGCAAATAAAATGGTAGAAATAAAAAAATAATAGCAATGTAGCACACTATAAGAATGACATGAATCAAGAATGATCAAGATCAATCGATATCAGTAGTATGAACTATGATTAGAGATGTAGATCATCATAGTCTTCAACATGGATGCATTTCAAGATGTTGCTAGTGTCTTCGATATTCTTGATCTCTACATTTCATGAATCATCATCCATCATCATCTCTTGTGCATTTTCATTGATGCCCAACCTCAAATCCTCATAGTCCTTCATGCATGCAAGTGCCTCTATGATATTTGATTATAATCTTGATCTTCTATCTGAAAAGATAATTTTTAGATAAAAAACAAACTTCAATACTATGCATGACACTAGAGAGGTCAGTAGATTACATGTCATCTTAAATAACACAAGATAGGTGGATTCATATGATTTCGACTATAACAAAATATCTAAGTTTTTATTATTATCATGTAATAGGATAAAGTAGTAATTAATATCTAAGTATCGAGACATCTCACTTCTATTCGATATACAGCCCTGTTGTTTGCCCCTGGCTAACTAAATGAAGAAGTCATCATCTTTGAATATGATGTCCATATCTATACTTAGAGCATCATCTCTGAATATGATGCCCATAACTATACTTAGAGCATCATCTCTGGATATAATTTCTACCATAGAAATTTGTAATGCACGTAACAATTTTTTAATAGTCCTAATAAACATTCTAAAAGCTACTCTATCATTAGAAGTATTATCAAAAGTGATACTAAGTATTTTATTTTAAATTTCATATTCCCTAGAAATTCTTATCACACACTAATCTATGGTAGTGTTATAATGAGGATGAAGAATCTTAGAAAATCATATTATCTATTTATAAAGTTATCATTTAAAATCTATATATGTAGTAGGCGGTGAAGCATGCAAATAATGCATCATTGCAAATAGTCCATATATCGAACATCACATATGCCACTCTACTAAATTTCTTAAATTCATTAACTATTAATTATTTTTATAATTTATAAAATTTTATTATGTCATTCCTATATGTGAACCTAAGAATCCTATGATAAGGAGGCTAAAAGTAGTCATCTGAAAATCTAATTAGGAGACCCATAATGATAATTAATTTAGTCATGTCTTCCCTCCCAACATTATTATGGTATATGAAGGGGCCAATGAAACTAAACTAGATTCAGCTTGAAAAAACTCCTCTGCTAAATTGAGCTTGCGCCTCATATATAATTCACTATATTTTTTAGTACATTAATTAGCATGCCTCTTTAGATGTACAATCCCACATGCACTACAACATGTATATATATTTTTATAATATATATATTATGCTAATTCTTCATTGACACCTCTATACTTTTTCATTTTTATTATTGTGTTCATACTACTAATGTTTGAATAGTTTTTATTTTATAGGTGGCATACGTATTTGGGTTGAAGTTTTTAAAGGAAACATAGTTTCTATCTCAGACATTATGGTAGGTTATCATTGTTATATACATTTAGATCTACGCTTATTTGATACTCAATCTCATTAAATTCACTTTGTGATATTTATTTAATTATTTATATTATTTAAATAAAATATCAAATTAAAGTTGTAAAAAAATATAAAAACTAGTATCGTATCATATATTATTTAGTTGTAAATTCTAACCTCTATAGTCCATGCAACCAACATGTAGTGTTGCATAGGCTGATAAGCACACTCACACCAACTTGAACTGTTTATCCCATTCTCATATGCACAAGCAATGAACGTAAATAAAAAATTATTTAGTATATTATATATATATATATATATATATATCTAATATTTATATTACAAAATAAATATACTAAAATCTAATGAGAGACTACTCTACACATAAAATCCTAAGGAAGAAATAAAATAGACTATAACTGAGAGTGTTAGAGAGAACTAGAGAGGAGAAGAAATTAAGGATGAGTATCTAAATATCTTCTTATTTATTAAAAATAAATTAAATTTATTTAAATTATTATTATTATTATTATTTTTTATTTTTAATAGGCCAAAATCACGACAGCCATTTGTTTTTTTTTCTATAATAGTCGTTTGAATCAATTCAATGGCTATAATAATTACATATGTTTAATTAATTTTTCATTTTTTTTACAGTGATTAAGGATGGGCTAACATGGACAATGACGGCAGACATGTCATTATCCCTATTAGAAGCACATTACATGAAAATATAATGGGTGACCGATTAGTAATAGTGCTCTAGGATTATCAAATTGACATAATATTTTGATTATTTGTGAGAATTAATTATTATGATAATTTGCATGTTTATTATATATAATATCCTTGAATAAAATTATTTATTATTCTAAATATCACTAATCGGTTATTATTATGAGAATAAAAATGAATTAAGATTAATATAAAGTTTGATTGATATTCATGGGATGAATATGTGTATGAGATACAAATCAAATTTATATCTATTTGTTGAGAATAAATATGGACAAACCCGTCTTGAGATTAATAAATGGATCAAAGTCATAAGTTAATATCTAATAGTTATGTTATTAAATCCTTTGACTTGAGATCGCTATAGTTCTCAACATAAAGAATATTATATTTAAATATAATCAAATATTATCTTTAATTAGATAACTATAAAGGTTATACTTGAAGATAATAAGAATTATATAGTGAGATATGATCTATTAAAATATAATTTTTCCCTTTGATCATAAGATAAATATCTCTAGGTCCCTTCTATAATTGGGGTTGAGAAATGCATGACCATGCTCTAATGAATTGCTGGAAATCAATGTCATTTGTTTAGTCGGTCTATTGGGTTTTGAGTAATCAAAGATAGAATGATATAAGATTGACTTTGTTCATGCCTTATATTCTACCAAGATATCATGAGACAAAAGTATTATGTCATTAGCTTTATTAAGATTGTCTCAAATCATGAGTTTTTTATTTAACTTGGGTAGTCATAATGTCTTGCTAGAGGTCAATTATGACTTATAGGATCAAAATATGATTTAGGTTTATTGTCAATGTTAATTGAATTTATTATAGGGTCTCACATTAATAATGAATAATAATGGTCATGGTTTTTAACTTTCTGTAATAATTTTAAATTATGAGATAATATTAAATTACAAATAACAATTAGTCATTATTTAAATTTGATTTTAATTTTGAGAAAGTTTAAATTCGTAATTTAAATCAATAATTAAAAATTTATATTTTCTTATTGGAAAATGAAATAATATGTAAAGGGTTTTTTAAAAGAATTTTAAATAAAAATTGAATTTGAATTTAAATTGTTATTATTTAAAAGAGTTTGAAATAAAATTCAGTTTTGAATTTAAATTGATATTATTTAAAAGAGTTTTAAATAAAATTCAGATTTATGAATTTAAAGTATTATATATTAAAAGAGTTTTTAAATAAAATTCAGATTTGATTTAAACCCTAGTAGACTTATACACACACACGCACACGCACACACACGCGCGCGCACACACACACACACACACACACACACACACAAAAGACATATATTGAAAGTAGCCATCGCCTTTTACTCAAAGAATATTAAAAATAGAGAAAACAAAAAACTCTAATTTCATTTTTGAGAAGAGGAAATTGAACTAGCATTCAACAAAAACATTTTTTATTTGTTCGTATGTGTATACTTGTCGAGGGTTGCCATTTTCAAAAAGGCAAAACCTTTAAAGATCAGAATAAACCAAGATGCGGATTTGAAGGCTTGATGAATCGATCTTTAAAAGGTAAGTTTTATTTTACCATTTCTTCATGTTTTTATGAAATACATGTGATACTTTGTGGGTTAAGAGATAGAAATTATAATATTTTGTTGCATTTATGTTTCAATTGGATTGTATATTTTGCCCGAAACCATACATGGCTACCTTACGTGGCTGCTCAATTGCAACAAGCCATGTGGCTAGTTTTTTATAAAGAAAGACCATCTCATCAGACATTTACTCAACTGTACTCAACTCATGAATCGTGATCTGATTGTAGATAATCTTTAGTCACTAGGTTAGTGAACCTTGATACTTAGCTAGGCATGCAGGTTGATGCTAGGCAAATGTGGCATTAGCCATACCATGGGGTGACATGATCCAAGAAAAGGAATAGTTCCGGACCATGGTGTGATGTGGGCCATGCCCAAGTTGCCCAACTCATTTTAAGCCTCTAAACTGGGGCATGCTGATCTGTGTTGGGTCTGATTTGAACCATGTGAAACCCAACAAGACCGTACTTGGAACAATTCCATAATTGGCCCATCTCGAGGATGACGTAGCTTACCCTAGGTAACCACTACAACCAGCATAGTAGCTTACATTGGCAACTAGCTAGTCTGTCAAGCTCCACAATGCTGCTAGCCTAGCCCTGCATGCCCTAGGATACGGGTCGGTTTCTTAGCCTATCAGTAGGACCCCTATCTTATCGGTCATATCGAGACAATTAAGTTGGGCACTTGGGTATATGTGTGTGTGTGTGTGTGTAAAATTAAAAAAAAAATTATTTTTAAATTTTTAATTACAAATATAATGTATATGAATATCAATACACAAAAAATATTAAAAAAAAGTTTAATTTGAGAATATAAATTTAAATATTTAAAAAATACCAAAAACTATAAAATGAAAGGTATGCTACTGCAATGTTAGTAACATAATATCACTCTTTCTGGTTAGGATCGGCATAGTTCAAAGTATCAATTTCATCATTTTTATATATGTTATCATTTACTTGTATTTATTTGACTGTCTTGGAGATCATCTCATATATATTTTTAATCTTTTAAGTATGACAAAGCTTGTTTCTTTGTTTCAATACTATTAGAGAATCGAATTAAAAACTTTATGTTTCATACAAGTTTGTTATTTTACTGTTTAATCGCATGAGAATGTACATGTATCATTTCTATATTTCATTAAGTTTAATTGACAAGATTTATGGTGCATGATTGTTATTCTTGTCAAGATCTAGGACTTTCTAAGGATTGAATGAATATGGATGCTAATGGATTATCCAAACTTTCAAATAAAGTAAGTGATTTGGAATGTTTGTTAATTGCATTGCACATTTTTTTTTGTTGTTAAATCATCGTTCTTGTTTTTATAAATCTCATATAGTCAATCGCAAAAGGGAGAGCTGAGGCTTCCAATGCTCATACCACTTCAAGTATGTATGAATATTTGTCTAATTAGAAACTCATGAATGATGTTGAAGGATCCAAGAGGGGAAAGTAGTTTCATCTTTTTTCAAGAAAATACCCACAATCATTTCTCATGAGATTGATAATCTGGAATTATCTTCCAAGTTCTAACAACAATAAGCAGTCTATCACCAACAAATATAAGCATAAAAGATTTTTAACATATTTATTGGTGCATGGATTGAAAGATTGTGTTCATGGATTCTCTTCCATACAAAACTATAGCATTGCTTCCATGATTAAATTTAGCATTGCTTCCATGATTAACTTTAACAGTTTCCATCCTATTGCATTTCTAGAAGAAAATGGTGAAAATATGAAGCAAGATAGATTACCAAGCATAGATGAAGAGAATCAACTCAATGTTGCTAAATATGTAGATGAGATATACCAGTATTATTATAATTGATTTCTCATATTTATTTTGATTTTCCATTTTATTGTTTGTATAGAAAACATTATACCTTACTTTCATTCCAAATTTATTCAAATTATACAAAAAGGATGTGTATGTATGTACATATGTTAATGTAAGTGCATGCATATATATATATATATATATAATGCACACCAACATGATAGTTTAGTTAGATTAAAAATAGATTGCTCTTCCATGGGGTCACGAAGTTTATATCTAGGAATGTCAGATAAGCTAATTAGAGTATCTATCAATTAGTTCTAATATGATAGTGGGATGAGAACTTAACCTATTAGGATTTTGTGGCCTCGAGACCTATATATGAGTTGAGATATAGTATGGATTGAGTTTCAGAGAGCGGAAGGCATGTGGGAATACAAACACACACACACACACACACATGTATGGTCAATTCTCACATGAATTATATCCTACCAAGTCATAATCTATATTACATTTTATATCTATTGACCTTGTTTTATAGTAGCTAAATTATAAATTACAAATTATAAAGTATGATCTTGATTAGAACTTAGAAAAAAAAATTATGAAATATGTATTATTTTTCAAGAATTAAAACTTCTTAGAATGAATTCTTTGTAAGGGTTAGCATAGTTGAAATCGAGGGTGCTACAACATCTAGATTGGAGGTAAAGGGAAGCGGTGGGTCTCATTGGTTATGTCTAGCATTAAAAGATATATTTTAATACTATATTGTTATTGCTCAGTTGCAGTCTTCATTGTTATCATGGGATCCTCTATTTCCTTCAATATGTTAATGGTCTTGATCTTCATAAGATCAATATGAGCAATTTGCTATTTTTCAAATGGATTTAGGAAGAACTTGAATGACATTGGATCATGGAAGTAAAAAGATCATTGTAGTTAACAATATCCTCTTCATCTACAAAAAGGCTGTTATGCTTGAAGTTGTTGGCAATCATCTTGGAAGTGATCTATTTCTAATAAATGTGTGACAACTTTATGGATTTCAACTAATTGAGCTTGAAATCCTTTCTAATAATTGTTACCAGACAATAAGTCTTCATGTTGAGGTTCGTCAAAGGTGTTCAATCTAACACCTAACATTGAACACTTCGTGTTCTTCCTGATTGAGAGCTTTGTCTGATCAAATATGAAGCTCTAAAATATAAGCATTCATTGTTGTGTGCATCAACAATCTTTCTTGCTCGATCTACTCTGCAGATTCATCCAGCTTCTCCTCCCCTTGCCAGACATGAACGCTATCAAGTTTTAGATTTCATGTATTTGAACGCCTCATCTCTCATCCTTCTCTTTGCTTCTCCTGAACATCTTGATTTTCTGATTTTGTTCCCAGAAAATGTGGAGAGATGATGCTAAAATTTCTCAAAGCCGCAAGAACATCATTGCTAGAAATCACCTTTGAGAAAAACATAAATCCTCATCATCATGCCATCCCTATAATAACACATTTGGATAACCTTCCACTTTGATTCTTTTTATCAATTAATTGTAGCTTTTTTATAGTAAATTCATTATAATGGAGAATTTGAAGCCATTATTAGTTTTAGTCTGTTATTTTATTTTTTTCATTTTTAAGGAAACACCACAAAATAATATGCCTAAATAGTACCTTTAATCTCACTATTCATTACTTTCATCAATTGCTTTGTTTTTTTTTTATTAACAATCAGAATCGATGCCATTACATAATATTGTTGTGGCCTTGTGGCTTTTGCACAAACTCAGCTGCTACATCTTTGGTATTGTTTTATAATAACAATCGAATCAATGCTAAATGAGAAGCAATTACTTTGATCTCGCTCTTGTTCATGCATCCAACTACTTCATATTGAATTGTATTCTGGAGAATCCACACGATCAGAAACAATTGTTGTGATCCTTCATGGATTCAACTGCTTCATCTTGCTCTTGTGTTGTTTTCTAAGGAATATATGCTGTGAGAAGCAATTGACTTCATCTCGCGGCTCATTAACTGAGTCAATTGCATCTTTCCTAGATGAATCAAATTGTTGTATTGGAACAACTAATCCTTGCTTCATCAAGGATTACAGAGAAGAAGTTTAGAAGAAGAGAAGAATTACAGAAGAAGAAGAGTTGTGAAGAACAACAAGAGAGCAAGAACAGTAAAACTCAATAAAAATATGTTAATTAATTCTAGAAAAAAGAAAACAGAGCTTATATATCAGGTTCAATATTTGATAAAAATAAAAAAGCAATTAAAATCTTTGCAGCGTGACTATATTAATGAATATCAGTAAGGGTAGATTGATAATTTCATCAAGTGAGAAACCCAACACCCAATAGAGTAAAGCCCAAGTCATCAATCTCCCTCATTTAATACAGTTGGTGTGAGTCCAAGCTTTTCCCATAAGTAGACAAGTTTCTATCTAGGTAAAGACTTGGTGAAAACATCTGCCACTAGTTCTTCAATTCTACAAAATAACAATTTTATCTCATTAGTCTCAATAACATCTTTAATAAAGTGATATTTGAGACCAATGTGTTTTGTTCGACTATGCTTGACAACATCATTTGCCATAGATATAGTCGATTGATTATCACAAAGTATGTTAGTTGAGTTTTTTTAATGGTTCATCCAAATCGGCCAATAGTTTTCTCATCCACCGGACCTAAGATGTAGCTTCTGAACCTGAAACATATTCAGTTTCAATGGTAGATAAAGCAACTATGGATTACTTCTTGGACTGCCAAGAAATAGTTGCAGTTCCTAGGTTAAATACATATCCAGAGGTACTTCGATAGTCCTTTGGACATTCACCCCAGTCATTATCACAATATCCAGATATACTAGTTAGATTAGTTCTAGAGTACTTTAGACCTAGTCTAAAGTTCCTTTTAGGTATCTTAAGACTCTTTTAGCATTACTAAGATGTATGTGATTGGGTGCATGCTTGAACCGAGATATAAAGTGAAATTAATATACAATGTCAGGTCGTATAGTAAATGCATACAACAAGCTTCCAATTAAGCTTTTGTATGTTTTCCTATTTACTATTCTGCCTTGGGTAGAAATCAGGTTTTGGTTTACAACCAAAGGGGTAGAGACAAGTTTACAATCACTCATCCCATAATTTTTTTATATGGATTGTATGTTTGTTTGAAAAATGGATACACCACTTATGTCTTGAAGAATTTTAAGTTCTAAGAAGTGTTTTTAGTTACCTAGGTCTGACATTTCAAATTTAGTTTCCATATCTATCTAAAGTCCTCTATTAATTCAGATTTGTTACTAATTAAAACTATATCATCTACATAGATTGACACAATTAGAATTCCAGATTCTTTGACATTTTTAATGTAAAGTGTAGACTCACTATTACTACGTTGGAATCCTTGATTCAAGAAGTAAGAGTTTATTTGTAGATATCAAGCATAATGAGCTTGTTTCAACCCGTATAGAGTCTTGTTTAATTTATAAACACATTACTGATCCCCTTGTTTTACAAACCCAAAGGGTTGTTCTACATAAATCTTTTCATTGAGTTTATTATTCAAGAAGGCAGATTTGATATCTAATTGGAACAAGTTCCAACCTTTTTGTCCGGCTAAGGCTATTAGAAATCTTACTATTTCTAACCTTGCTACTCGAGCAATGATTTCAAAGTAATCAGATCCAGCCTTTTGGGAGCAGCCCTTGGCCACTAATCAAGTCTTATATAAAGGCTAATTTGAGTTTGGTTGAGTTATAATCTAAAATACCCATTTGACCCCTATATTGTGTTTATTTGGGAGTAGGTCTACTAACATCCAGGTTAGATTCTTTTCAATGATAGATATTTCAATCTTTATTACATTGACCAACATTTGATGTTTTACTGTGTCTTCATAGTTGAGAGACTCAACTGAGGAGTAATTACATCTTTAGTATATCTCAGTCAAGGACTTGTATTTAATAGGTGTAGTTGTATCATGTAATTCATTTATATCTGATTCAAACTCGGATAGGGAGCATGAATCATACCTTGGATTGCATTCTTCTTTATTGCTTATAGAAGCATCAATAATACAGCCTTGTGGGCTTGTATTTTCCACTTTAGAATCATGTAAAATTTTTATCCTATTTGGTATTTTCATCAATAATAAAATCTCTACTCACCAGAAATATTAATTTTGTTTATAGTGAATAAAGTCTGTAACCCTTGGATTGTATAATATAACCAACTAATATGCATTTTAGACTTTTAAAATCTAACTTAGTTCTAGTGGGCTTAGGTATGTAAGAGTAGCACACACTCCCAAATACCTTGAGGGGTTTAACATTTAGTTTCCTCCTACTCTAAGCCCGTAGTGGAGTGAGGTTATCTAGTACATTTGGAGGGCATCTATTGAGTAGATACACTACAGTGTTCACTACTTCAACCATATAGACTTTAGGTAGGTGTTTTTCATTCAAAATACTTCTAGCCATTTCCATTATGATTATGTTCTTTCTCTCCACAATACCATTTTGTCTAGGTGAGTAAGAGGTGGTCAAATGTCTATATATTCCTTTTAATTCATAGAAATTAATGAATTTCTATGAAAGGAACTCACACCCTCTGTCTATTTTAAGTGTCTTTGCACTTAGTCCAGAGTGTCTTTCTAATAGAGGTACTAATTTCTTAAAGTAGTTAAGTGCTTCAGACTTATGCTTCAACAAGTAAACCCACATGTGCCATGCCGACATGACATACCACACTCAAAGGGGCCATGGCGACATGACATGGCCCATTGACACCTCTACCCTAATTTCTCTAATTGGGCCATCATATCATGTTGGGCCTCATTCTTTACCACCATGCCAGCATGGCCTGGTGAGATGATATGTGTTGTGCTTGACGTGACTTGTCACCTGTTTGATACCATTATACTTATGATATCCTACATGGCAGTGCCAGAACATTAGCTTCATAATATTTATTTTCCTCAAAAGATAGCATATGAGTGTGTTTGAAGTCTTCGACATCCTTATTTTTGAAAATTTTATTTTACATCATCATTGTTTGTACAAATTATTGTTTCTAATTAATATTTATGTAAAAGTATGTTGTATTGTGAGATAAAAAAAAGGACAAATAAGATATGATTAGAATGAGGCTACTTAAAATTACAGGTAAAAATTAAAAATGACATATTCATCATACAATGACAATAAGAATAAGATTACATGAAAACCTAGCAGAGGTATTAGTAGAGATAGAAAAGTAGTAGTGTGCCCTACCTTTTCTATGGAAGTTGAGATGTGCTTGAGAGAGATATTGGACATTACACTATGAGTTATGGTAATCTTTTCAAGGTGTAGAACATATACAACAAACTACTAGACATACTCAAGTTGATTCTTTTGTGTACTTTTTTTTCATATTATAGTTATGTTTTCTCAAGAAAAGTATGCTATATTTATACTTTGAATGTTACCAGCTTAGGTATGTTTATGTTTATTGCACTTTCTGCTCACCACCATACTCCTAATTAGAGCGTAGTAGATTCATGAGTGAATATCCAAGCCAGAGTTAATCATTTCTTTTTCTTTTTTTTTCTTGTCTCACATGAGTCATTCTATAATTAAATTATACTAGAATATCCTATCTAACATGTCAGGAGAATATTAAGAGTGACTAATTTCTTCTGATTCACTCAGATATTTGTGGATATTGTAAGAAAAATATGATTAATTACATATGATATTTTATTACTTTTATTAATAATTATAATCTATTAACATGTTGTTTGTATATAAGAAAATTCTCAAATTTTTGTAATGAAATTTTATGAAAAAATACAAACTCAATACTTTTATAAGATAACAATTGAAAGAAAAAAATTAATTAAAAATTTCAATAATAAATGCAGAGGTCATACTCACTGCACAAAGCTTCTATTTTAGCATGGGATCTAGGAAAAATCAATATCTCAAATAGTCTTACTAATATTCAAAGAATACACCTATTATCATATTGAGGTATGACTTTTAGTATATACATGTAACACAAGGACTTGTTGGGTGATAAGTCATCTCGATATTATAATCGACTATACACATTTAACTATAAAGATCATATAAGATTTGGTATATTCATATTTGTGTAATTGCACACTGACAAAGAGTAAAGATAAATCATACAAGGTTTTGTTCTTTTCTTTTCTATCTTGCAATAGTTGCACTAGTGACAATTTTAGCTCAAAAACCTTTGTGTTACTTGAATATATCTTGTTCAGCCTCTTCAACACTAGTAGTGATTCCCTATAATGAGATGTAAAATTATTAATTAAGAATTTAACTTATATAATTTTATAAAAAATGAGAATGATAATAACAAACCTTGTCACCGAGCATAAATTATTTGCATTCAACTTGAGAAGCATAAAGGAACTTGGATTATATTTTCTAAGGTCACATATCAATAAATAAAATTGGCCAAAATGCAACAAGGTAAAACCATTTATTGATTGAGCTAACCTGCAATTGTTAGGGATAGATTCTATTAAATTCCAGGATTCAACCATAAGTGTTTTATCAAGTGTTTGAAGAAACAACATGAAACACGTATAAAAAAATCAATCTGCTTAGTACAATGTAACTCACCTACCTTTTAATTTAGACGATGCCACCTTGCCTAAATTTGAATAACAAACTATTAACACATGATAATGCATCCAAAAATAATAATTTTGTTGAAATTTGTTATGTCCTTAAAATTGTAACAATAATATCGCTAGAATTAAATTTGAGTGATCAGAATGAAATTGAATCAAAGTTAAGAAACATTGATTTTAAAAAATAAAAAACTATGATCTGTGCAATCATAAAAATTACAAAAAACAAACAATGAACTTTTCTATCCGCATGGCAAAAAAGGTGCTCAAACATCTAAACTATGATAAAATGAAATAAACGGAAATAATTAAATGATAATGGGCGATTCACATTAATGTATGATTACAAAAATTGATCATTTTAGATATTTTGAAATATAAAAAATTGATATTTTAAATATAATTTCCAATATAATTAGTATTAGTCATATTTATTATCATACAACACAAGAATAATTCATATAAATCTTCTTATCTCATCTTCAACAAAGTTCTTTATAGTCTATATATTGTTTTACATCCTCCACTAACTTGTAATTTAAAATATTTTTTTATTAGATATATGTATGACCTCATTTTCATATGTCCAAATGATATAATGTATTTTTTTATATTTTTATCATATCGTAGGACTTTTTTATATGACCTCATTTTATTATATATATCTAAACTATGATCAATTCATGAAGATCATATTTTGTTTGTAAAAATATTTAAATTATCAAATATAAATAATTTCATAATATTTTTATAATATTTTTCTTGTAACTTCATAAATTTTCTCTCATCATAAAAGACTAATGGAATACTACACATATTTCATAATTTTAAAATTCTTCTATCATAAGATATATTCTTCTAGAATATCTCTTGAGATTTAAACATCATTAATCTCAATTAAACTGTATTTTCTTTCACATTCAATATTAAAGTGAAATGCTAGATAGTCTGTTTTAAATCAACTAAATTTAAAATTCTCCCATATTTCATGCGACATATCTAATTCTTGACCAAGAATTTTACCAATTTTATCAATTAACGATGATATTATTTAGGAATAACATACATTAAAAGATATTTTTTTAATGAATATTGTAGTTTGCAATTTATTTTTTTCCTTAGTAACATCATGGATGTGGGCACTCAATAATTGGGCTTCCCCAAACTAAATTGCTCTTATTTAAGAACTTCACTTGTAATTTATTTTATTGAGTTTTTACACGAAATAAAAATCAAATCCTATATATAGGAAAGGAATCTTGAGATTGGATAGAGAGAGAAAAAGAGGCATGCATTGAAACAACATAGAGCACATATGCTACACATATAAAAATGTGCATGCATGCAGCGTGTGAATGCATAAAGTGAGCTACCAATGTGCGACAATATATGTACATCTCACATCAACCATGTGTCATAGACATCGATGCTCACCATGTCGATGTCAATATTGCACAATGAGTGCACCACACATGGCAATAGGTTCACTTGTTTGTGTGTGTGTTCATGCGTGTGCATACTCTTGTGGACGAAGTAATAAGGATGCACAGTGGATGTAATGTGTGTGATAGTAGGTGTATCATGTGTGTGTGTGGGTGTGTTTATTAATTGAATATGTACAATGTATGGGCAGTAGGCATAGTTACTTAGTATGACTAGTTGATTTGTTTGGTAGTGTGTCAGTCACATATTTATTTATGTGTGGGGGATTAAAATATTCTAGAGTTAGATGTCAAACAAATCAAATGATAATGTGAATTGTTCATATTAGTCATGCATTTATTTATATTAATTTGTTTTGATTTAAAATTTTATATTACTACCATATAAAATACTCATAAAATAGTAAGACAGTTTTATGTGTTAGGATATATGTGCCAACTACCTATTAAAGTATATAAAACTTAAAATTAGATAATCATGCGATTATTATGTAATATATATATTATTATTATCGTAAAATTCTTATTCTAACTAAATAGGTTATGAAATTGAAGTAGAGTAAATTCAATGCTTAAATAAGGAAATATTAAGAAATAACAATATTTATCTATGTTTTGTTTTGAAACTTGTGAGGTCTGATTGAGATCGTGCTTTTTTGCAAAGTCAAGTACTTTTGTCAAAGTCTAATTGATCTCGGGTTTGAGATTCATTAGATATAACTTTTTTTGTTTCAGGGAGATAATATAGTTGGTGTACTAATTATTCATAGATCCAAATCAACTTCATGGTAGTAGAATCGAAACAAGCTGATGAATACTCTAATTATGGGGACACAAGATCAATTTCTCAGTGATGTCTAATTTGTTTACAACTTACTATATAACTTATAATATAATTGGGACTAGGGTCTTACATGCTTCGCTCTTGGGGCCCCATGGCCTACTTATGGGCTAAATGATAATATGAGTTGGGTCTGGGGGTAAGAATAAAAAAAAATACTCATTTGGGTCATGACTCATGCACTAAGCAGCTCGTGCATTATGTACAATATTTTAATACTTGTTGGTATCCGGGTCAACTCATTCATAATGCATCTAAGTTTTGGTCAAATAAATCTCTCTACTTTAATTGGCTTGAGTTTTAAATTAAAGAATATTTGGACCGATAAACTTGAGATCTCTAGTATTTATACAAATAACACAATTCTTCATTTTATTTGAAGAGTAATCTTTTTGGAATATTTTACTTAGATGTGGTATTTTTTTTTTTTTTTTGTAAGTAAAACTTTTCTACTCTCAAGTTCATAACAAAAAAAATTAATTTTACAAAAAAAAATTTTGGATATTATTGTAAAAACAACATTTAATTCATGATGAAGGATTATTTTTCTAATTTCATTTTCAATATTAATTGGCATCCTTCTTAGAAATATTATTTAAATTAATGACATTTTTATCTTGAGAGAGACATTCCTTACCATTTAGATTAATTCTTGAGGGGTATGCTTATGTATTTATTAATTTATAAAAAATTGGCTTTTGGTCATTATAGATCAATAAAGAAAATAACAAACTAAAAATCTCAAAAAAGTTACTATAGATTAAAACCATTCTAAGAAGCTAGATACTTTATTATAAAAAATTTTTTATAAGTGATTAATATATTATTAATAATAGAAAATTGTATTTTTTTGGACATTTTCCAAAAATATAGTATAATATCATATAACATTAATTTATGTAAAAAAAAGTGAGAAAATAAAAAATATGTCCAAAAAATGATTAAAATTAAATTTGTAAGTTCATTCATTTTAATAAAAAATTATAAAAATCATGCTCAAAACAAGAATAAATATCAATAAAATATGTTATTTTTAAGTAATTTAGTATTAATATGTGTGATGATCATAATGATATTGAATAATAAATGAATATATATTTGTGTGTGTGTGTGTGTGTGTGTGTATTACATAATTATTAAGACATCATATATCAAAAGAACTTATTAAGTTAACTATATTTGAGCAATAATTATATTGAGATATTTAATTATCCAAAAGTTCAATTATATTTTTTAAACCATGTGGAATCTCAATGATTTAGTTGGATCAGAGGAAATGTTCTACATGTACCACATAAGGCATTGACTCATGTCCCAATGATTAAATGATAACTTGTAGGGATTGAACATCTTGTTGATTGAAACTCATATGTGTATTGGAGATATGCATTCAACATCTTGTCGATTGAATGATAACTTGTTAGGCTCATCCAGTCTATCATGTCGTGAATGACTGGGAGAGGTTGGCAAGCTAGCTTGGATCAAGTTGAGGCTAGCCTAATGACTTTGGTTTGGCCAACCAAGCCGAAACCAGCCTACACAACCCAATGTAGTTTCTCTTGTAGCACCCGAGCCACTAGCCCACCTTGCGTCTACCTATGCTATGGGCTTATATGAGGTTAGTCTAGGCAAAACTCTGAACTAGATCATTTTGTGATAGGCAGAGCAGTTTCATGTTGTGTCTCATGCCTTTTTCGGACCACCTGGCCTAGTTGATTCCTATAAAGCAGCTTCTCTAATCGAAGGTAAGATTGTTGATGGAAACATACCTAAAGTAAGAGCCTTATGATTTGGGTATGACCTCAAGGTTCAATTTATGTTGACTAGCATCAAAGTGTTTTCTAGTTTTTTTTTTTTTGTGTTTTGTGTTGATTGGCCTTGTTTTCAAAATAGTGGCTGATCAAATTTGTGATTACCTACAAATAAACTAGTTTTTTATTTAATAAAAAAAATAAGTATATTTTTTTTAAATTGTATTTTTTAATCATGTTTTTATCTTAGTGTTTGTTTTTAATTTGCCAAATATTTTGTTCTGATTTAACGTGGTGATTATGATAATTGTTATAATAGAAATCAACTCATTCCAAAACTTTTTTTTAGAATATAACCTAAAACATACAATATTTATGTTTTTAGGCACCACAAAAATCAAAAATCCAATATTTCCCTATACTATTATCTCACAGGTCAAAAAAAAATTTAAGCAATTTTCAATTTCAAAATTTGCCTACGCAATGTGAATTAGATTTTCAATTTTGAAAAAATACTTGTTTTTTTTATTATTACAAATTTTTTGTGTGTGTTTGTGTGTGTGAGTGAGTGAGTGAGTGAGTGAGTGTGTGTGTGTATGCTATATAGGTTTATATATAAATATAACATATACATCAATCTAGGTTTATATATAAATTGCTTACACAATATTTGAATTTTTGAATATTTGAATACATGAATACCTACTACAAGAAAAGAAGGAATCAAAAATGCCCTATTCAATTTCTAATTCCATTGCAATGATCAAATAGTGATTGAATTAAAAATGGAAAAAATCCATTTCTAAAATGCTCATCCCTAAATTTTTAGAAATAGATAATGTAATAGCATTTCTATAAATAGTGACTGCTTTTTTCCGTTGCTAAAATTAGCCACGACAAAGAGATCTTTGATTTCGTCACAAAATTAGCGATGGAAAAAAAATAAAAAGATATTATCCAATTTTAAATTAATGATGGAATAACATAAAAATTCAGCATCCATTTCTATTTTATTTTTGGATTTAGAAATGTCATTTTCTATTTCTAGTATCTGCAATAGGAAGATGTCTCATTTGTATAAGTTATATATGATATATATAATATACAAATACATACATAAATCATATGATCTACAACCAAATAAGCACATCTATATATTATTCATCAAATGACATTTACATAACATCTATTATAGAATAACATGTTAGATAAGAAACATAAATGTTCATAAATTTCAATACACAATCCATAACCTAATTAAAAAATATATTTTATTTTTTGCATCTTCTTGCTTAACCTCTCATCAAACATATAATAATTGCAAGATGATGATAAAAAATTTCAAATACAACCTGAATAAAATATAGATGCATGGGTACAATGACTGTACACTTGCTATTTTTTCACCTCCAGTCCAACAACCCGAAGGTTAATATGCACAACATCAATTTTTGTGCATTTATAGAATGATCTATCAATTATGAAGCAACTGTGACTATATTCTCCATAGTTTTTTATAATTGCTAAAATACAACATAATTTATAATTAATATATTAAAATAATTTTTATATTAGTTCAAGAAACCGTCATCTCCCTGCTAAAAAATAACATTAAAACTAAGTCATTATATTTAATGAGTCCATAAATAATAAATTATTAGTTATGGTTAAAAAATATACTTGAGTTTGCATATTATTTATAATTAATGCCAAATAATTAATTATTTAATAATTTTTTATTTTATTAATTATAATTTTCATAAGAAACTACAAGCACAAAATGAGAAACTAGTATGAATATCATTTGAGTGCTTGTCCACAAATGATCCATCATTCGTCTTGTGTATTTACTTGAATATCTAAAATGGTGTTAGTGGACATCCCAACTCAGCATCTTAAAAATAAATATTAGTTACCATCAAGTTACATCATTCATTATCACAAAAGATTATCTTTTGAATTCAAAAGATTTAAATAATAACAAAAAATAAAAGATAATTATATCAAATCTATTAAATGTTGATAGGTCGTATTTGAACCTCCAATATGTTTTGAAGGTCATGATCATTCACCTGCTTTCTCTGATCGATGATTGTGTAAGGCCATCTAGGACAATGCATTCAACTCCTCACTATTATATTATTCCCAGCACTTTATCTAAAAACTAAAAAGGATACTATCAGGCTTTGCATCTGTATGATATTTTTTTCTCTATTTTTCAAGTTTGTTATTATATTTCACACTTGTCACATGTTTCGATGTATTCTTCACCAAGATCACCAAAACATTATTTTATTTGTAAAAATCAAATATAATAATTATACATTATAATGTAGTTTTTTAAGAGTAAATCATAATAGACTAAATTGAAAAATTAAGGAAATACATAAAAATTGTACCTCTAGTTCTTCTTAAAAATTTATTTTCATTTTTGGTGGCACTTTGCACCACTTCATACCATCTACAACTAGTTTTTTTTAACTATCTTCTCGACTGTACTAGAAGCATAATGAATAAATATATAAGTAATTTAATATCAGCATACACACACACACACACACACACATAAACAAAATATAATAATTTTTATGCTATTAAGTTAATATTTAATTCATTTATATTTATTATTCAAAACATTGTAATGCTTATATTATTTTAATTTTGAATGTTAATATTCGATATTTAGAAATATCATACTTTGTTTTATTTAAAATTATCAATTTTAAATATTATAATATACTTATAATTTCATTCACATTTTATTTTATATTTAATTAAAACAAAAAAATGATAATGAATGTATATCGTAAATTTAAGAAAGTTATATATTATTTTATTGTCAATTGTGTGCTGAATGAATATATTCTCATAACTTGACATATAAATTATGAATTGTTAATTTTCTATTGGTGTCGCTACTTTAGTATCAATGCAAGGGCCTTCTAAGATAGGTGAGACGGAAATATTGTTATCACATTGAACCTTTAGTGAAATGTAGATCAAACAACTGTGTAAAATTTGAAATGAGCTTATAAATATTTTTAGTTTTATAATTATTCGTTACGTTTCATCCTTCCAATTATATACCCTCGTAGTTTCTTTCAATTTTTATTGTTATTACAAATAAACTTTTATTATTTGTTATAATATCTATAAATTATTCATTGTTAAGGTTGAACCATTAGTATGAGTTATTCTTTTAAAATTATTAATTTTAATATAATCTTAGTAAAAAAAAAAACAAAATACAATTTAATTATAATGATCATAACTATAGGTTAATAACATAATGCACAAAAAAATCATCCATCAATTAGTTAACACAAAATTTAACAAATCAAAGTATGAGAAAAAAATTTTTAAAATCATTCAACAAAACATTAAAAATGACCCAAATAAGGATCTTAAAAATGAAAACAAAATAAAATATAATATCAAAACACACAAATATAGTTATTCTTTTTTTTTTATAAGTAATAAAAAAGAATTATCAAAATCCGTACAACCTAATTGAGTTTCAAACTGATACAATCAGTACGAAATACAATTAAAATTTCAATTTTTTATCTTTCTTAGGATAGATTCTACACCTTGGGCTTTTTCTTCGTACCATCTATGATTTCTTTCTCTCCATGTATAATATACAACGGCTACAAATGTTGCCTTCCTTATGCGGTTCATAGCTGTATTGGCTGAATAATGATCCGTTTTTGGCTTCTAATGCTTGCTGGAATGAGTTTCATAGGCTTTTTTTATTATTTTCCAAAGCTTTAGATTTGTCCATAGACTTCTAGTAAAGAGGCATTAAAAGAAGATATGTTCGAACATTTCTGGATGGGAGCAGAATTCACAGTGCATATTTCTTGGGACTGCAAAGAGGCGGTCTTTTGTTGTGATTTTCTCACAATTTTGTAATCCATAAAAAAGTTGCATTCTTTGGAATATGGTTAGGGAACCATATTACTTTGGTCCAAATTTTATTTTTCTTCTTATTGTTTCCAGCAAAGTATTAATATGCATTAGATATTATCTTTCCATTGTCACCCCAAGTATTGAGGAGTGTCTTGACTTCCTTTATTCCACCTATTTTGTCAATTAATAAATCCCTAATCGAGATTATGATTTTTAAAAGGCAGGATCATCTTTAGATATTTGGTAATCTCAAATGCTAGAAGAGCTTAGATAAAATTGGTGGATCCACCATATCCAAAGGGAATCCTCCTTTTTGTTAATTCTCCACAAGTTTTTAATAAAAAAAAAATTGTTCCAATTAGATAACCCAAGGATACCAAGGCCACCGGCTGAAGTAGGAAGGCACACTTTTTCCCATGAGGCCTTAGGCCTAAATATGCCTGTAGGAGGTGCTCCACAGAAATATCTTCTACATGCACTTTCAATTGTATTAATACTTTGTTGGCCTTCCAATACATTATCCCTCTATATCCCTCTATATCTAGAAGATTTAGAACTAATATCCCTCTATATCTTGGATTACCCTGTGTAATAATTCAAGCCTTCCAATGAAGGAGAGTAGTTTACTTGCCTATTGATGTACATCTGCAATGATTTTTGCCAATAATGTTGACAAATATAGCTATTCTTGAATACAATACATATGAGATAAAATAAAAAGCATAATTTCATACCTCAAATTTGGATGAAATGTGCATCAATCAATGTATAGAGGAAAGATAATCCACAAACAATTTGGAGGAAATTAGAACAAAATGAAAAAACTCAAAAACCCTAAGTATGTTCGAATTTTCAAAGTATTATTCAATAAATTAATTATCATAATTTAGCGAAGAAAATTAATTTCATTTCTATCATAGCGATATAAATAAATTTCGTTGTTAAATTCTTTTTAATGATATAGTAATGAATAAGTATGTCGTTTATCATTTAATGACGAAAGTAATTTTCATAGCTAAATATAGAAATGTTTACATATTCCATTTCTAATAATACATTAAAACATAAAATTACATCGCTAAATGTTATGCAAACCCTACTTCACGTCATAATTAGCGACGAAATTAAAAAACAAATAAAAATCTATAATTATCGACATAATTTTTGTTCGTTTCTAAATATTTTATGTTTTGTAATTTCCATTTTGAATCTTTTTTAATTCCGTTCATAGTTTTAGAAATTGCATTGAATATTTCTAATTTTCATTTCTAATTTATTCTATTCTTACAATGACATGAATACATGAATATATTAATACATGAATACATGTATAAATAAATAAATAAATAAATATAAATAAATAAATAAATAATTATAAATAAATAAATAAATATATATATATATATCTTTTAATTAAAAAAATAAAACAAGTTTTCAAAATCAAAAATTAATTTTACATTTTATTGGTGTTTTCGAATTCGTCAACCACCCAAATTTTTTTAACGCTACATGATAGGGTAGGGAAATGAAAAATTCAAATTTCTAATTGTTTGGGGTACATAATAATATGAAAATATTCTATGTCTTATATATGCTTATTTAAAATAAATTTAAAAAGAAAGACTAAAGCATAAATATTTTTGTTTTGAAACCAATAAATATAATTATCTAATATTTTACATATTTATATAACATAAATTTCTAAGTAATATTAATCACCCAAATAATTTTCTTTTGTTTTACCATCTAAATATTACGAGTTGATGTAAACTAATAATATGAACCATTCATTTCATCTATTAAAGTAATATGATTTTGATTATACAGTCTAATTTAATTTAGGTCTTTCTTAAAATTAGAGGTGTCAACCGGGCCAGGCCGGCCCGTTCAGGCACGAGGCACTACATGATTTGGCTGTGCTAGGACCGGCCCGGCACGGGAATTTCCCGTGCTCGGGCCCGTGTCGATGTCAATCGGGCCTTGTGTTGTGCCTGACCCGGCACGGTTCGGTGGCCCTTGGCACGGCTCGTCAGCATGGTTCATGTCCCGGAGACTTGCACCCCACGACCCACGTCACCGGTCCCCACCCGAGTGACCGAGTCCCCGATCCGACCCGACCCACGGTCCCGCCCAACCGAACCCCCCCTCCCAAACGGTTAAAAAAATTTGAAAAATAGTCGTCAGATTTTGCCTCATACGGCTAGGGGGCAGAATCCGACGGCCCTCGTGATTCTGCCCCCTAAAATACTATAAAAAATAAAAAAAAAACAAAAAAAATACTTTTTTTAAAAAAATTTATTTTTTTTAAATCTATAAAGTCCCCCACACCTCTCTATAATATTTATTTTTTTCATAAACATTTATTCTCAAATCTCACATTCTCACTCTCTCAAAACTCTTGCTCTTTTCTCTTTTGGACACGGTATTTCGTCATTCGACTTGGCTTTTCGGGATTCTCAACTCGGGTTTGAAATTTTGAGCTAAACTGTGATATATTTTGCACGTGATATACCTCACTGCTTTATCAGGTATTTTATTTTAATTTTTTTTTTACTTTCTCTATGTCTCTCTCGGTCTCTCTCTTATCCTAAAATAGTAAAATCTAAAATTTATCATCTAGTCTCTACCTCATGTTACCTATTTAATAAAAATCCTAAAAAATAATAAATACTGATGAAACCTATTTAAATTTAGAAAATGAAAATTATACACATAGATTTGAGGCTGCTAAAACTTTGGTTTCTCCAGTCGTCTCGACCCAAACTTCTAAAAAATAAAAAAGTAGGAGGACTTCTATAGTTTAGACTCATTTTAATATAATAAAATAAAAAAATATTTGAGGTGAGGAAGAAGAAATGACATAGTGCAAATATTGTATGAAAAATTTAATTTGTAATAGTTTGTTTGAGACTGGGCACCTTGAGAGGCATGCCGAATTATACACTAAAAAACATGGTGCATTAGATCCTAGGCAAACCCAACTTAGCACTACATTTTTTGAGACTGGATCGAGTTCAATCTCAAAGTTTACTCCCTTCATATACCGCAATAAGTTAGGTAGGAAAGGCATGACCAGACTTATCACATTGATGGGTCATCCAATCTGATTTTAGGAAGATCCAAGGGTAGTGTGCTTTATGCAGACATATTTTTACCCTGCTTATCATAGGATTCCAAGGTCCACATCTAGGAATTACATAGTAAAATTGTATAAGTTAGAAAAACAAAAAATAATTAATGAATTTATGGTATATAGTGGAGTGGTGTCCGCGACGTCCAATATCTGGACAAGTCACGATGAATATATTCGCACTCCTCGTAGATAACAAGAGTTTGGTAGTCTCTGTTTGTCTACGAATCTTAATAAGAAGAAATTCTAATCGGATGTGAGACACCGTTGGAATTACACGTATCTGATGTTGGAGTCATGTTTTGGATACGAACACGTAATATCCGACTACGTCAATAGTAAGAGTGACGAATTTATTATTAACGATACTGACTAGGACTTCAGGAATTTCATTTATGAAATTCATGAAGATTATTTTATGACACGATGAACATGTGTTCGTCGGTTTATACGCCCACGACTTGCATTGCACTCAGGTGCATATGCAACAATAGTAGCATATTTAGGAAGTATCCAGCTGACCAGACACTTAGCCATATGGTTGTAGAGATGGAAACCAAGTACTTAAAGTACTTGTCCATCGTTCCATCTCTTTATTGTCTCGCTGCATGCATGGACCCTAGGGTCAAAGTGGAAGGGGTAGATTACACATTGACTTATATTTCCTCGTGCTTGAACCTGGAAGACCCACCTGAAGGGTTCATTCACGAGAAGTTGACTAACCTGTTCATATACTACGATACTAGGTATGGTGGTAGTAGTAGCGAGACTGTGATTACAGACATTGATATCTTTTTCGGAGATAACAATTTTTCCATTCAGTTAGCGAGAGGGAAACGACTGGGTGGACCATCACATAGGAGCGAGCTTTATTGGAACTTAGATACCGATAACTGCTCAATCCTATCACATTCTGATACTAAGAATTTTGATATATTACAGTGGTTAAAATCATATGATTCCACCTTTCCCGTGCTATCTAGAATTACACGAGATCTACTAACTCCTCCGGTGTCAAGCATAATATCAGAGACTGCTTTTTCTGTTGTAGTGAATAATGTGAACCTGATTTCGGATAGGAGATTGAGATTACGTTCAGATATTATTGAGGCTTTGACTATTTTAAGGATTGAGAGGATTCAAGGTTAAGCATCAAGGATTGTGCTGAAGCTGGGATAAGGACTACACTTTCCCCTTCCCGTTGCCAGACATCAGTTGCCAATGCCACGCCAAGCCAGTATGCCATGCCACGCCAGTACCCCACGCCACGCCAGTACCCCACGCCACGCCAGTATGCCATGCCTCGCCGGTACCCCCTACCACGCCAGTACGCCTTGCCATACCAGTACCCCATGCCACATTCCATTTGTCATTGCCACTTGATTTTGATTTTTGATGCCTCATGGTCATGGAGACAGTTGATGATTTTTGTGATTTATTCTTGAGTTTAATTTTTGATTTCGATATTTTATTTTTTATTGATTGTGCACTTTTTTTTATGTTACGATGTATTTGCATTGGTTCGGTATCTGTTGGCCGATTTGTCATTTGGTTTGCTTTTGTTTTTTTGACTTTGTTATTTTTTTAATGAAATTTTTCGTTTGATTTATTCTTTTATTTAAAATATTCATTTAAAAATTAAGACTATATAATTTAATTCTAATAAATTATAATCTAAATTTATTAGAAATGTATTAAAAAAATTTAAACTTTATTAATATTTTCAAGTTACAAATTTTTAATAATTTTCAATTTACCAATTTAAATATAAAACTTTGTAATTTATTAATATTATATTTTTAATTAAAAAATTTAAACTTTGTAATTTATTAAATTTTTAACAATTTTCATGTTATAAATTTAATATTTTATACATTCTCTATATATAATATAATATATATTTTATATAAAGTTTAATACAATACTTGAAAAATAAAAAAAAATTATTTTTTTTAACCAGGCCCGTACGGGCCTGACCCAGCAAGACGCTTTAACCGTCGAGCCGGCGGATCGTGCCGGGCCTAGCTTTTGATAAACCGTGCAGGGCCAAGCCGGCACGGTACAGTAACCGTGTCGTGCTTGGCCCGACACGAAACCACGGGCGTGCTAAAAAAAAAGGGCCGGGCCGGCCCTGCATGTCACGTTTTACACCTATACTAAAAATATATATATATTTATTTTTTTATCTTGATGATAAAATAATATTTCTTAAAATCTAATCTGAATCATGCAAAATGCATTTGACAAAAATGTCCACATTACTGCCACATTAGCATGATACACACAGACACACAAATTTGCATATTTACATGTTTATTTGCATATTTACATATATCCATGCATATATATGTGTACATATTTGTTGTGAATATAGATGCACATATCATATGTGAATATATATGCATATATATTAATATATAGGCATACATGTGAATATATACATGGATATATGTGAATATAGATGTAAATATATGTGCACTTGTATTTTTTTTTATTTAATGATTATATACGGCAAACCAAAACCCGCACTCAATTATTTTGAATTAATATAAATATATAATTTCTTTTAAAATTTTCTTTTATTTCATTTGTTTCAGATACATGTTTTTTTTTATTGAAATGTTAGTAACCTATTTTTTATTATAATTAAAAAATCTTAAAATTTAACATAAGTATTTAATAATCATGTAAGTTAATAACTAATTAAAAATATTAAAAAATGTGCCTTAAATTAAATTACTAATTAATAATTATTAGATTTAATAAAAATATATTTTATCAAAATATATTTTATAAAAATTATTTATTTAAAATAGTTGAAATAAAATAAGATTTGAAATTTAAATTAATGGTGCTTGCTCACTGTACAACGGTCTAAATTTCTATTTTGCCAGCGAGTGAAATTACAGTATAAAATAGTTAATTATCGACAGTACCACGAAACTGAAATTCCTTGAAAATGGCTTCCTCCAAGGTAAATGTTCTTCTCTGCATGAGCAAAGTTTTATCAAATCTTGAGCCGATATCAATTCATTATTCTTCCATGAGATGGTATTACGTTTTGCCTGATCCGATCGATTTCTTCAATTCTATATGTTCGTTTATTTTCGTTCATGATTTTTCCTTGTTGTCTTCATGCCTCCGTAAGAGAAGGATAGGTGTGTGCAGATCTTGTCTACACTGCGTTGTTCATTTCTGGGTCCCTATTAGGCGAACCTAGCTAACTGCTACCTTCTCTTCCGTAGAGAGGTATTTAGAGTTCATTCCCCACCTCTCTGGTCACGAAAAGGGGGATCCTTTAGTTAGCATACAATACACATGAATGGTGGGAGACATGTATATGTATATGTGTGTATATGTGTATATATATGTATGTATATATATTCTTTACATCCTACCTACTCGCTTTAAGCGAAAATGAATTTTCCCCTATAATTTATTTTTACTTCGTGATTTGAAGAATTTTCAATTTTGAAAACCTAGGGGAAAATGACTACGGGAATTATGCAAGGTACAAAAGGTGCAAAATCTATGGGGCCCGCTATAGGCTCCTGTTATCTGTTTCAACTTATTTATGATTTTCATTGCTATTGTTTTTTGTAGGTTTAAGTAATGGATTCTTTTTCTTTTCTCAATAATTGCAAACAGCCGGCATAGGACAGATGAAAGTTTATAATCACAATGAGATAGTAATATAAGAGTGGGTGTTAGTGGGTGTGTCGGGTAAGTGGAATTAAAGTTTCTCACTTCGAGCCATGTTTCTTGGCTTTGGTGTTTTGTCTTTTTTTTTTTTAATTTTATTTATTCATTTCAGCAACCCATTACAGAAATCAGAAAGACTGCAAGGCCTGTAATTCATGAAAGTTTTAATTTTGATGTGCCATGTTTTTGCAGTTAGCTATGTTCATATAAGAGTGGCAGACTAGAAATAGTAATATAAATGATAATGAAAATGAATGGATCATACATCTCTAATTGACCAAAGATAGAATAATACTAATCAAGAGTTAAAGAGAAAAAAGTGAGAAATACATTTGAATTGAAATATCAAGTTAAAATTGTTTGTTCAATAGAAAAAGATGCATGTTGAGATTTATATGGAGATTGAATTATTAAATGAAAGGAGAAATGTCTTAATTTAAATCATGAAATGTGTACAATCGATTGGATACAAACATCACATATAATTGTAGAATAATTTTGCTATGAACAAATGATTATAAGTTCATTTCATTAATAAGGAGAGTGGGACAATAAATTCTCTCTTATAATAGGAAATTTTTTTTAAAAAAATAAAATTTAGGAGCAATCTCAATTGATCACTTTATAACTCTTTCTTAACTTTATTTTATTTTTGTGTTAGTTTTTGCATCGGAGCTTCTATATATATATATATATATATGTTAGTGGGAATTTTACTATTTTTGATATTTGTTCCCTTTTTATATATAATAGTTCAATTTTATCTAGAGAAAAGCATTGTCAACAAATCAACAATGTTATAATGAGAAGACTACCCAAGTTTTTAAATATGCTATTATCTTCATATTCTCTAATCAAGTTATGTTTTTGTATTTACTTTATTTTCTTGTATTTGTCATTTTTATGCTTATATTTTTGTTATATTAATAGAGAATTGCTATCATATAATGTTACTTGTATTTACATATTTAATTAAAACATCTGGTATGTTGTTTGATGTGTATATTTTTTAAATATTTATACTTCTATCATTCATCTTTTTTCATTTAATAATATTTAATTGAATATGTTTTGTCCTAAGATGATTAAATAATTTTATGTTAAGTACAAAATATTTTGATTATTAAAAAATATAATAATTTTTTTTGTCAAAGTTGTTTTATTTATATTTGTAAAGAAATTGTTTAATTGCTAGCTTGTATAATTGTTATTTGCTCTTTTTTTATAATAAGATTACTCTTAAGATTTAAAATTAATAGTTTTTGATAATAAATTCTAATTTTCCATAACATAATGTATTATTAAAAGTGCTATTAAGTTTATTCATGATTTTCTTTATTAAATTTTATTACTTTTTTACCAGATTTATCATGTATTGACTAATCACCTTTATTATTTGTAAACATTTTATATCTGATCTTATTACATATTAAGTTGCTCATCACTCATATATATGATATTTTAGATATTTCTTTATTGTTTGTTTCATTGTTAGTAAATTAAATATGAGAATATCTTGAAATTAATAAAAATTTGAGTATTAACTTATAATTTTGATTAATTTGTATTGTTAGAATCTTAATTTTTTAGATGATTTTTTAAGAGTCAATTATTCATATTATTTTTGTTTTGTTGAATTTGTTTTGTTAGGATATAGTTTAAGTCTTGTCTTTTATTTAAAATTTTTCAATTCATTCTATCTTCAATTATGTAATATGATTATTATTGGTATTCATTAACAACACATCATTGATAGTCATAATTTAATGAAATTGTTATCATCAAACTTCTTATAATATTTATTAAGTTTCGAGTTGTATTTGTTATATGAAATGCTCATGATAAAAAAATTTAATCTATTATATTAATATCTAAGTGTTTGTTCAACATGAAAATTAACTTTTTTTCTTCAAAATATTTTAATGAGGATATATAGGTTTTCTAATTCTAAACCTTTTATTTTAAACTTTTCAACCAATTCTATCTTTAATTATGTAATACACTTATTATTGGTGTGTGTTAACAACACATTATTAACATGTAATCTTAGTTTAATGAAACTGTTATTATCAAATTACTTATGATATTTAATAAGTTCTGAATTAAATTTGTTATATGAAATGCACATTAAAAAAGAATTCAACCTATTATATCAATATCTTAGTGTTTGTTATACATGAAAATAAAGTTTTATTTTTTTCTTAAAAATCTTTTGATTTGAGAATATATATATTCAAGTCATATTTTTTCTTATTCAGGTAAATATGCAAAAACTTGATGTGGTTAGTAAATAGCATATTTTTTTAGTTAATGCAATTTTTTTTATCTTTTCTCCCTCTATCCCTGAAATGCACAGTGGCTGAATTATTATGTCATAAATGGTTTGAGGTTATTTAAGATATACACATCATAAATGGTTTGGTCATAAAATATTGTATTTAAGATATGCACGCCTGCAATAATAATTGATGGCATTTGACTGTGACATTAGTATTAGTGTCCTGTTGAGGTAAAATTATATACAATATTTTTTAGTTCAGTTTTTTTGAGTGTTTCATGTTTGTTACATTTTTGATATCATATTTGTAAAAGATTTTTTAATTCATGATGATAGATTATATGGTGGCCATCATGTAAAGGTGACTAATGAGACAAGAAGAATATTCAAGATTATTTTCTAGTAGGATTTTGACTATTCCTTCATGGTTTTCAATACTATAATTTTTATGACGGGTCTTTTTACTTTAAAATATTAAGTTGTTGACACAATATTAAATAGTAATGTTGAGGTTTGAAAACATTTGATATATTGTGGGATATAAGTCTCTCACACACACACACATGCATATATATGGTATGTGTTGTATCCTAATTTTTTTTCATGATTAATAATTTTTCTTCTTTTTTTATCTTCATCTTATGTTTCTTTTGTTTCCTTAAATCACTATTGTCAAAATTTTATTTTGGCCATAACATGGTATTAGATGGTGTTTAGGATATGAGAATGATTATGTTATGGTTGGTGTGGGTGTGTGTGTGTGTGTGTGATGGTGCATCCTTTTGTGGTGTTGGTGATAGTAATCTTTGGCATCTAGTTGTGGCATTGGCAATATTATCATTTTGTTAAGTTAAGAATTTAACAAATAATGGTGCGTAGTTATGGGGTTTCTCTAGAGTTTCGTGGCCGTCTCACTTTTGACATTATGTTTTAACCTTTTTGATGGTGCAAAGGTGTTTTTCAATGCACAATGAAATATAATACGGTGGGCGGATGTACTTAGAGGAGATCAATGAGCCGAGTGGCCTGATCTTGATATGCAACAAGGCATACTTAACTTTTCCCAAGTATGACACTGCATGCTCATGCCTGTGTTTGACACAAGCATGAGCCACCACCCATCATGGTTAATGCCACGCTTGGCAAAGTGGTTCGTCCAATGTGCTGAAAATAGTTCAGCATGGCAATACCATAGAGCTTGGCATGAGCAGGCCAAAACTAGGTTGGGTGACCAAATTACCTGGGTTGTGCCTTGGTTGAGGTTTCAGGTCTAGCAGATCATGATTCAACTTGGTGTGTCTATCCTCTCATCTTAAATTTTAAAATTATTTCTATTAGTGGTCATTTATGCTTCCCTTTTTTTAAATGAAATTGGATTACTTTGCATCAATGTTGAACTAACCCTATTTAATATACTCAATGACAATCTAGACCTAAATTTATTTGACCTAACCTTGAGGTTTAGCTAGTTCAATTGGTGTGGATAGGTCTAGCAAGAAAGTGTATTACATCTCGCCAATGCTAGTGCTAGCTTGGATTAGGTGTGCCTTGGGTTTCATAGCTTTTATGCTTGATGGTTCTTGCCTGACATGATATGGCATGACCTTTGTTGAATTTAGGCCTATGGACCATGTTAGGATGTATTTTTTTCCAAACATGCTGAAATGCCATTATTTGGCACCCAAATTTTGTTGTGCCCATCACATGGTTTGATGGATCAGTGGCCACAAAAATCTAGGTCATGTTGGCTTAACATGATTTGTTTTCTACCTCTAGTGTTTGAGTGTTTTAAAATATTTGTAATTTTTATTTTTGGATTTTTTCTATAAAATCATAGTATTTGTTCAATATTGTTGTGAAAATTACTATACATTCAAACAATATAATCTTTGTTTGAATGTATTGCATAGCTCCTAGTCTAGTGCAGGCTTGGGTTAGGTGCACTAGGGGTTTCATAACGTATATACTTGATCCTAGCATGATATGATATAAGATGAATTTGGTATAAATTATGCCTATTTGTCATGTTGGATTACTCTTTTTTTGAAGCATGCTAACACAATATTATTGGATGCCCAATTGTGTTCTGCTCATCTATGGTATAATGGACTAACTAGACCACAAAAACTAAGTCATGCTGGCTTGACATGATTTGTTTTCTATTTCTACATTGTTTGAAACTTTTATTTTTGGATTCATTGCATATAATTATAATTATTTTTTGAGGTAAAAGAGAGATTGTGATGATCTAGTTTGTTCAAAGTAGTAATAAAATATTATTAGGAATAAGCTAATGGGAATTGATGACAAATACATATTTTTATGGGCTATATATTAGTGATGATTTGATTTGTGTATTGGAAAATCCACAATTGTGATGATCGACCTTAGTAAGTATTTGTTGGATTGAATCCACCTTATATGCACAATAATGTTTGTCCAAATTATGTTTTCTACTCAAGTTATGTGGTTATTTATATGAAAATCCACCTTAGATTGATGCAGATAGATGAATGATGTTTGATGAAAAGTTATTAGTCTATCTTTGATACTTATTTTTTTTTTCCTGTTTATCTTGTGATGTTAGCAAGATGGTTTGAGTATTTGCTGTATTAATGTATTTTTCATGGATATTTTATTTATATGATGTTATGACTTAATTGATGATGTGCATTTTGAATAACTAGCATGTGATAATTTAGATATAATTACGTGAGAATTTTTGGTGTGATATCTTTGTTGATAAATCATAATGTATCGAGTAGATTTAATGATTAGATTTATAATATTCTTTATATACATGTATAGAGAGATTGATATGTTATTTTGTAAGTATAGATTCTTGGAAAAAGGCATTTTTATTTCTAATAAATTTATTAAAGAGTGAATCAAGCTTCCACCATCATGACTAGATAGACTAGGGTTGGTCTCATAATACAATGTTGTCTTCATAATACAGTGATAGTGAAAGAGTTGAGAGAACTGATAGAGACATTTAGAGAAGTAGAAAAATAATAGCGACCTATTCTTTCTATGATAGGCTGGGGTATACTTGCAAGGGTTCATAAATATCATGCTTCGAGTTACAATGGTTTTTTAAGAGTTTAAAAAGGCTATACAATAGTTCAATTCCTCTACGATCACTTTTTTTAGTCTTGTTAAACCCATGCATTCCTAATAGGAGGGCATAACTTATTTCTTTGGTTTATGTTCATCACTTTGTTCAAAATGCTTTGGTCATATATTTCAGAGTAATTACCCATGCTATAGGTAATCATATTGTATTTCTTTGGAAAATATATTTTTTTTATATTTTTGTAACAAATGATACCTTTATATGAATTAAAAGGGCAAAATAATATCAATGTTGACTCTTTTGTTTAACATATTTTATATTTATTAGAATTTTATTATAATATATATTTTTTGTTAATTATTTTATGAAGCAACAAGATTGTAATATTATTTTTCTTTTGATATTTATATGCATAAATGACAAATTGGTCAAAACACTTTCATAGAGATTGTATCAAGATAAACTATCTATTTTTTTCTACTCACAAAAGTGCTCCTATAAGTCTATCTAATATTGATTCACTTATGATACAATCTTGGTTAGGATTTTTATCATTCATCTTATTTAAGATTTTAGAGTTGAGTATTAGAAGAGTGTGTTTATTAATTGCGAGATGCACCATTTAAGAAAGTAGACTAGAGTGTCATATCCAAAATAGTAGGAATGAATTAAGAGTGACTCATTTAATCTGATTCATTGAGATACATGGGGACTCAATAAGATAACAAAATATAATGATTTGAGATATTTTTTTATTTTTGTTAATAATTATATTCATTTTAGATGATTATTTGTATTTAATGAAAAATCTTATTTCTCTTTTTATGAAATTTTATAAAAAAAATAAAATTCTCTTTGAATCTGATATCAAGTTATTGAGAAATAATAATATTTTATATTATATTTTTTTTAAAATTTTTTTATTTGTTTGTGGAATATGAAATGACACATCATTAATTGAGATGGTAATAATGCAAAGAAATATTGATGAGAGAAACACACGTCATCATGTGTATTATTTTGGTTCTCTAGTATTTAGAAAAAATATAATAAATTTTGTTTTCAGATGATATGCCGTTATGCCTTATTCAAAAAGAATATCCACTCATAACTAATAATAAATATTATTAAATACTGATATATTAATTTTTAAATTTTAATAGTGTTGAAAATATTTATCTATATTATTATAATATGATATTATTCTTAAGGAGATCATGTCTTATAATGAGATAATTATGTTCAAATACTAGCAAAAAACTTGTAATAAATACGAATTATTTGTTTTTTATTAGATAATTTTTTAATTATAACTTATGTAGTTAGTATAATCAACTATTTTATCGATTATTTATGACATTAATTTTGAAAATGTAAAAGACAAATAATAACATATAGTGTTTAAGTAGAGTACATAATAATTATTATATTTATCTGAGATTCTTTATATTTGACATTTAGCAAAGGAGATAAATTTTTATTTCTTTTACAATTATTTTTGATGTGATAGTAATGAATTGAGACATAAGTTTTAAATTTAGTTATCGATGAGCCATCTAGAGCAAATGAAGTAGACATAGGGAAACTATATTTTTCTTTAGGAAAAGAGTAAGGAAAGGAATTTTGTGATAATTTATATACTTGTAGTTGTAGCAAAGTCATGTTTATGAATGCTTAGAACTATGCTTATTTTTTTTGTTAATTGAATTGTGCTCTGGGGGTTTATGTGCTAGTTTGTTGTTGATGTAATACTTATTTTTTTAATTATTTATTTATAATGGAAATACTAAATTTTCATTTAATAAAATGCTCAAAAATTAATTTGTTCATTCTTTAACATGATTTAATTCCATGGTTTATTAATTATTTCATGAAAGGCTTCATTATGTGTTAAATAAAATTGCACAGGAAGGCCACCATGATTGCAATAAAAAATGATCCTCCTGCATGCTATTTCAAAGTAATTAGTTTATCCCTTTAAATTTACTTTCTTTTGTTTTCATGCTCACTTATTATTCTCATGAAAATGGCTTTTGCAATTGTTAATTTTGGCTTGTTGGTGACTTTTGATATGGAGAGTTCTGAAATTGAGAATCCCAGTAGAAAGAGTGATCACTCTAGTATGAATTAATTTGAATAATTTATTCTTCCTTTCATAAGTATTTTGATTCATTCCTTGGCTATTTTTAGTACTTTGTTTTCTAGGAAATGCTAATGCTAGAAGAAATGCATTTGCCGATGTGATAGCAACATTCAAAAGAACTATCCTAAGAATGCAAAACACAATGCCCGAAGAAACATGTGAGTTTGGCTTTGGTAATTTATAGTGAAGACTTTCTCTCACTCTCTCTCTCTCTCACACACACCACTCACATATTGGTGTTAAATTTTGGAAATCATATCTTATGTTAAATGATTAGAACATGATTAATGTAATTTTTTGATAAATAGAGGTCTAGGCATGTTTTTACTTGGCGAACCTCAGTTTTTTTAATGATGCATTTGCCTTGTTTATCGTGAATTGTATGATGAAAAGGAATAAACTTAAGTTTTTCCATAATTCATATTGATCATGTTTCAACTATTGCATTATACTTTTTGTGTTTTTTGTAGTGAGTGAGTTAATGACTTTATGAATCTAATGTATTTTATAAAATTAATTGGTACAGAAAGGCAAATTTTCCTGCTAACAAAGGAGTTGCTCTTCATCCAGTTTGTGATTTGAAGGTATTTATTTATTTCGTCAAAAAGTACTTGTTCTAATGATTTATTCTTTTAAAATGTTTTATTTCTACTTATTAACATTTTTTGATGTGAATGAGAATTCTAAATCCATGGTGAAACTCAGTGCGAAGTACAAGGTTTTTGGTATGGATAAATCTAAATATTTATTTTTCTAATGATAAAAGTCAATGCTATATGTTTTTTTAACTGTTTATAATGTTCTTTTCTGAGAAATGCAAATGTTAATAGAAGCACATTGATGATTGAGAACATTCCAAAAAATAATCCAAAAAATTTAGGGCATAATCACTCCAAAATGATGTGTGTTTACATCTGGTTCTTTATGTATGAACATTAGTTGTCCCAAGTTCATTATTTCTTAATATATTGATTGGTGCTAAAATTTACAAGCCATATTAATTTGATTTGAATGATTAATAAAATAATTCTTGATATTATATATTTATGTTTGATTTTTCATATAATATAATTATGATTGATGAAACTTGTTTCTTATAAAAGTTGAGAGAATGAGAGATAATTTATGAAATTAATAATTTTAGAGTTGCAGGATTAAAATTGAATACATGTATTATAGTTTTTAAAAAATAGTTTTTAAGAAGATTTATTTGGTTGATATATACTTTTTATGGTGGAATGTGCAATCACACAAATACTGATACGATGAATCTTATAAGAATTTTAAAATCAAATATGTTTAGGTAAAAATAATACCTAAATGACCATATATGAAAAAGTTTTCAATTTGCATGTATATATGAGAAGTTATACCTTGATTTTCATATAATATAATTATGATTGATGAAACTTGTTTCTTATAAAAGTTGAGAGAATGAGAGATAATTTATGAAATTAATAATTTTAGAGTTGCAGGATTAAAATTGAATACATGTATTATAGTTTTTAAAAAATAGTTTTTAAGAAGATTTATTTGGTTGATATATACTTTTTATGGTGGAATGTGCAATCACACAAATACTGATACGATGAATCTTATAAGAATTTTAAAATCAAATATGTTTAGGTAAAAATAATACCTAAATGACCATATATGAAAAAGTTTTCAATTTGCATGTATATATGAGAAGTTATACCTTGATGCAATGATGTGTATTCTTTCAATGATGGTTGGTTTCGGGTTCGAGATGCATCAAATGAAGTATTTATGATTTTTGGGAGTAAAGCTATTGAGATTTTAGTCTCTTTAAAATCTCATGTTAAAATATGAGACTTGTGTATTGAGTATGGCTTTATATGACATCCATGAATTTTTGGAGTTTTTGAGAAGACATTAGTATCAAATCTCATGTTTGAATATCTATTCATTGATCCATCTATTTTGATTGATAAGAAAATTTTGTTGAACCATAATATATATGTTATCAAATTAATTTTTTAGATCATGTTCTCGGAAGTTCATGGATTGTTCTGGTGGATGATTTATTGTTTTTCTTATTAAATGATAAACTAATTGGGTTTCTTAATCTACAATTTGTGAGTATTTATAAATAATCTATATATATTTATTGTGTTAGGTAACTATGGAATTAATGTCTGGTTCTTTGTTAGTAGAACATAAATATGATACTACTCTCTTGGCACATGTCATAATTCTAAAAAAAAAAAAATGCTTGGAGTTATCTGTTATTCAACAATAGATTCATTCTCCTTTTTTGCTCACATTGCTATTTGTTGTACTTAGCTATCTACTCCTACCCTTGCTGCTCAATATTCCATGGGTAGCATTCTTGATGAAAACTTAGTTATTAATAAGATAACATGTGTCAATGTTAATGCTGATGATAGAATATTTTTAGAAACAAAAATCAAGAAGATAGTGATGCTATTGATAATTTGAGATCATATGATGTACAAATGTCAAATGAGCTGGATGGCTTTGCTTGACAAGAGGCATGACCAAATAAAATTTGGGCTCAGCCCTGTACAACCTAGCTCATAGTGGTGGGACAAACACATCACACAAGCATGGGGGCCATGCTAGGTTTGATTGGGTGGCCCACTTATCCCCATTGCTTGTGGTCCGGCACGATTTGGCATGTTGACTCATGTTTTGTTATTTTATTTAATATACTAGAAATTATTGATATATTTATTTAATATACTAGAAATTAGAGATATTTTAGAAAAGTGACAATTTTGTTTTATTGATATTTTATTTATGATTATTTAATAATTGTTAGGGAGACATGTAATCTCCATATTATTTTGGAAAAAGTTTATAATAGAGTATCAATAGACTGAATTAAATGATTATTATGTAGGAAAGAGGCATCAAGTATGTGTATGAGGGAATGATGCCAATGTTAGATTAGTACAAGGTTTTACTCAATAATTTTTGATAATTGTGAGATTATACTAAAAATCATCACTTGGTATTTACATTTATATTCTAATTATAAATATATTAAAAAAAAAACATAAAGAAGATACCATTTGGATATCATTTAGTAACTATTGGACTAGCTCATTTATTTGTGAAGGAAAGCACCTCACACAAGCATGGGGGCCTTGCTAAGCTTTATTGTGTGCTCCACTTGTCTCTCCATGCTTGTGGTGCAGCATGATTCACATTTTGACATCTTTGTCAATTTTGATTGGGATTTTGATTTCTTAATCAACTGAGTCATGCTTGTTTTGTTAGTGGGGTTGCCCATGATCCATTTTCTGAACTCATGTGGTTTTCTCAAAGGGAATGAGCATGCATGGTATTCAAGTAAGGATGGACAATAAAATAATACATAACTTTCTAAAATTTGATACATACATTCATTATCATTTTTTTTGTTTTAATTAAATATAAAATAAAATGTGAATGAAATTATAAGTATCTTATAATATTTAAAATTGGTAATTTTAAATAAAACAAAGTATGATATTTCTAAATATCGATTATTAACATTCAGAATTAAAATAATATAAGCATTACAATGTTTTAGATAATAAATATAAATGAATTAAATATTAACTTAATAGCATAAAAATTATTATATTTTGTTTATATATATATATATATCTGTTGATATTAAATTACTTATATATTTATTCATTATGCTTTTAGTACAGTTGAGATGATATTTAAAAAAAACTAGTTGTAGAGGGTATAAAGAGGTGCAAAGTGCCCTCAAATATGAAAAAAAATGTTTAAGAAGAATTAGAGGTATAATTTTTATGTATTTCCTTATTTTTCAATTTAGTCTATTATGATTTACTCTTAAAAAACTGCATTATAATGTATACTTGTTATATTTGATTTTTACAAAAAATACAAATAGAATAATGTTTTGGTGATCTTGGTGAAGAATACATCGAAACATGTGGCAAGTGTGAAATATAATAACAAGCTTGGAAAATAGAGATAAAAGTATCATAAAGACTCAAAGCCTAATAGTATCCTTTTTAGTTTTTAGATAAAGTGCTGGGAATAATATAATAGTGAGGAGTTTAATGCATTGTCCTAAATGGCCTTATACAATCATCGATCAGAGAAAGCAGGTGAATGATCAAGACCTTCAAAACATATTCGAGGTTCAAATACGACCAACCAATATTTAATAGATTTGATATAATTATCTTTTATTTTTTCTTATTATTTATATTTTTTGAATTCAAGAGATAATCTTTTGTGATAATGAATGATGTAACTTAATGATAACTAATATTTATTTTTAAGATGTTGAGTTGGGATGTCCACTAACACCATTTAAGATATTCAAGTAAATACACAAGACGAATGATGAATCATTTGTGGACAATCACTCAAATGATATTCATACGAGTTTCTCATTTTGTGCTTGTAGTTTCATATGAAAATTATAATTAATAAAAGAAAAAATTGTTAAATAATTAATTATTTGGCATTAATTATAAATAATATGCAAACTCAATTATATTTTTTAACCATAACTAATAATTTATTATTTATGGACTCATTAAATATAATGACTTAGTTTTAATGCTATTTTTTTAGTAGGGAGATGCCGGTTTCTTGAACTAATATAAAATTTATTTTAATATATTAATTATAAGTTATGTTGTATTTTAACAATTATAAAAAACTATGGAGAATATAGTCACAGTTGCTTCATAATTGATTTATCATTCTATAAAGGCACAAAAGATTGATATTGTGCATATTAACCTTCGGGCTGTTGGAGTGGAGGTGAAAAAATAGCAACTGTATAGTCATTGCACACGTGCATCTATATTTTATTCAGGTTGTATTTGAAATTTTGTATCATCATCTTGCAATTATTATATGTTTGATGAGAGGTTAAGCAAGAAGATGCAAGAAATTTAGGATACATTAAAAATAAAAAATGAAGAAATACAATAAAAAAATGAAGAGATGCAAAAAAAAGAATAAATAAATACAAATTAAAAAATTAAAAAAAAAAGGCTGAAAAATTGAAAAGAAGATGAAAAAAAGAGAAAATGAAAGAAAGAGAATATTTTTAAGATGAAAAAGATAAAGAGCAAGTTGCTAGGTGTATCATCTATTTTTTTACCATTCTAAAGAAGATCCACCCAGATATCCAGAGGACAATACTCATCAGGACAATGACTCATAGTTATTTGTGGTGTTGTGTTAGTAATTTTTTGCAATGAATATTTTTGATGTGAAATTATGATTTTTGTATTAATATTTTTTTTAATTAGGTTATGGATTGTGTATTGAAATTTATGAATATTTATGTTTGTTAACTAACATGTTATTCTATAATAGATGTTATGTAAATATTATTTGATGAATAATATATAGACGTGCTTATTTGGTTATAGGTCATATGATTTATGTATGTATTTGTATATTGTATATATCATATATAACTTATACAAATGGGACATGTTCCTATTGCAGATACTAGAAATGGAAAATGACAATTCTAAATCCAAAAATAAAATAGAAATGGATGCTGAATTTTTATATTATTCCATCGTTAATTTAGATTGGATAATATATTTTTATTTTTTTTAAATTGCTAATTTTGTGACGAAATCGAAGATCCATTTGTCGTGGCTAATTTTAGCAACGAAAAAAAGTAGTCAATATTTATAGAAATGCTATTAGATTATCCATTTCTAAAAATTTAGGGATGAGCATTAGAAATGAATTTTTTCCATTTCTAATTTCATCGCTATTTGATCATTGCAATGGAATTAGAAATGGAATAGGGCATTTTTGATTCCTTCTTTTCTTGTAGTAGGTATTCATGTATTCAAATATTCGAATATTCAAATAATCATATAATCATATATTAATATATTCATGCATTCATGCATTCATGTATATATTTATTCATGTATTCATATATTCATATATTCATATAATTATATATTTATAAAAATATAAATTTATACATATAAATATTGTGTAAGCAATTTATATATAAACCACGAGCATGATAAAGCAATATACTAGGAATGAAGTCTGTAGACTCATATTCAGAGTCATCATCATATCACAAAGAATTGTAGGAAGCATAGAAAATTGAAAAATAAAATTTGACATTCAAGTCATTCATCAATGTGGTGGCTATGAAACTGTCAATGAGGGAAAAACACATTGAAATTTTTTTTAAATCAACATCTCATTAGAAAATATTAAATTATAAAATTTTTTTATCTAATTCACTTATTATTCCTAAAAAAATCTTGTTTTTTAGGAATGTCATCATTAGGCTTAACTAGATATTTTGTAAATTTTTTATGAGGTAAAAAAATACAAACTTATAAAGAAAGTAGTTAAGAACACTCTTGCCAAAATAATTCAACATAAAATACATAAAAATAAAATCTAATTCACAACACTATCTTTGAGTTTATGGGATCATTATTAAGTATATTTTTTTATAGTAGTTCTAATCTTATTCAACAAATATATAGAAATAAGAGAATGAGGACTCTAACAAGTCATGCAAATGAGAAATCATAGCATATTCAACTCTTAAAAAGTTTCATGATTGCCATAACAAGATTGTTTGTTCATGTTTATGATATTATACCATATAGAGGTGATTGTGCTTCTACTCCTATTAACAATTATTAGGAACCTTGATCACTTTAGCTTGTGTGTATGCATTAGATGAGTTTGCCAACAAACTTATTTTAATAAGGTTGTCTTTACTACCAAGAAGGTATTTTACTTGGTATTTGATTTTTTAGGATGGTTTCATTCTTATGTTGATTATTCTAATTTTTTATTTTTGTTTTATAATTACAAGATTTTAGTGATCGTGCTACAAATTCATGGTCATTTAGGATGTTAATTAATAATGTCAGATTTAATTTGTATTTTTTCTCTAATAATATTTGGGATCTAGTACTTAGATCTTTCAATTAACCTATGGTATTTCCCCATGAATATCAAATTTGATAGCAAGTTAAATTGATTTAAAGTTTGACTTATTATAAGAGATTGTATTCATATGTGTGTGTGTGTGTATGTCTGTGTGTGTGTATATATATATGTATATATTTAAGGTTAATTACTTGCTTACATCCTCAATAGGAGCCAAAATAATTATAGCAAGGATATTTTGTCATTTTGCCCATTCCCATATGTTGATAATATATCAGCTCAATGTAATTAATGCTTTCCTCAATGGTTATCATGAGGAGAAAATTTGGTTGGAGTAACGACCAAATTTTATAGTGTGATTGTGTGATGAATGATAAATTGTATTTAAATGTGTTAGAATCTATAAATGGCTTTGACACTAAATGTCAGTAATAATAGTGATGGTTAGGCATTTTGGGTTTTTGAAGATGTGAAATTAAACATTAATAGAATTCTCATAGAGAAATTACATATTGCATAATGAGAGATCATATAAGAAGTACACACTAGCACCACATGAGAAGAGGAGAGAGAAAAGAGAGAGATGAGACAAAATTTTTATTTACTGCTATACTTTGATCAAACATAAGTAATACATTGCTATTTTGCAGCTTTAACTAATTTGTACCATCACTTATATTTATTTTATATTTATAAGGGTTTGTATAATAAGTCTAAATAAAAAAATTTTTAATTGAGTTATAAGTCGTGAAAGTACATAATATGTTGCAGCTTCATTCATGTCACTACACAAAAGAATATTTTGCAATTTTAATCTTTGAGTCATCAATTGCAATAATAAATATTATGTTGTGATTTTGTTCCAAGTCAAAATATATTGTGATATCAAAAAATATGGCCGCGACTTAAATTTTTCTAACTCTTGTTGTAATGACAAAAGGTATTTTGTAATATACATCATATTGTGATTATATTCATGTCGCAACATCAATGAATCTAGCAGCTACTCAAATACATAAGACTCTTAGTCACAACACCACAATATGTTGTGACTTGTTAATATCACGACTTCACATATCAGAGATACGACAATGAATTTTTATTCTAATTTTATGAGTACGAGCTAAATCCTAACAATTTGGAAAATTTAATATGAGTTGATGTATTGTCTTAGAATTTGAATCAAGAGATTCTCTTTTGTTGTTACTTTATTTGGACTTTGTAATTAAATTTATGATTACTATTATTTTTATTTACATCAACCTTATAACATCTTTGTTTTATTTATGGTATTCACATATAATATTATTGTGTTTACAAATGATGATCAATTGTATAATTTTTTTAAAAAATTTTCTTTTTTAGATTGAGTTTCAAATGAATCCTCATTGTTGACTTAAATATATTTTTTACTATTTAAATGACATTCATATAGTATTTTTTTCTATTCATAATAAACATATATACTTGCTATTAGGATTTATACTGGTAAGTTTCTCACTTGATTCAAATATAAATTTTTTGGGCAACAAAGGCATAATAGCCGACTCTATCATGCATAAGTGAATTGTAGGAAAAAAAAATATGATAGTTAAGAGACTTGATTCTATATATGCTATTCATCTTTTTGTTTATTTGTTTAATTTTTATTAGGCACGTTCATTTTAATATTATTTTTTTGAATTTTCAAATACTTGGAGAAAGTATTTAATTTTTAGTTCTTTTAATGATTATGGATACATTCAAGTGGTCTTGTATATTCAATTACTCATTAACTATATTAGAGAGGAGATCCACCATAAAATTTTGTACTTAATGTTATGTTATTCTTGGTTTTTGAAAAAATAAAATAAACTTTATTAATTTAATTGAGTACAAGGGTGGAGTGCACTTAGAAATATATTAGTTTGACTATGATTTTTTATGAATCAGATATTTTTTTTTAAAGATCAAATTTTTTGTTCAAAGATTTTAAGCTGGTCTTTTGCCAACATAGAAGCACATTAATGTTAATTCGTACACCTCAAATCTTGAGGTGTAAGATACACACACACACACCAGATTTAAATGAGATGGGTAAATTAAATTTATTTTATTATTTATTATATTATAATATTAGTATGCCTATTTATATTATTTATTATATTATAATTATTAGTATGCCTATTTATATTATTTATTATATTTTAATTATTAGTATGCCTATTTACTATGCACTATTTATAAGTTAAATGACTTAATGTGGTACTATTTTATATTGAGTTGGTATATTTTTACATTCCATATGTTTGTATTCAATATTTTATTTTTTTTATTTGGTTTGCAGTTTTTCAGTGCTTTTGTAATGAAATTCTTTTTCAGGGATCAAGATGATTATGAGGTTGTCCGAAAAGTTGGAAGGGGAAAGTACAGTGAGGTGTTTGAAGGTATAAATACAAACAACAAGGAGAAATGCATAATCAAGATCCTCAAGCCTGTGAAGAAAAAGAAGGCATGTTTTTATTTTCTTTTTAATTTTTACTAGTTTTGTTTGTAAGTTATCTGCTATGATTTTCTCTAGTAAATATATTTGGGAATTTATCTAGGTCATGCCACCTGGAAATGATTATTTTGCCATATTGATGCACATCATCTAGATCCCTTGTTTTCTTTGCAGATTAAAAGAGAAATAAAAATACTTCAGAACCTATGTGGTGGCCCAAATATTGTTAAACTTCTGGACATTGTCAGAGATCAGCACTCAAAAACTCCTAGCCTTATATTTGAATGCGTTAACAGTACAGAATTCAAAGTTTTGTACCCAACCTTGACTGATTATGATGTACGATATTACATGTATGAGCTTCTCAAGGTGATATTTGCAGCTCTCTTTCAAACTATCACATGTGGGGACATAGTTTACATTTTCTTTCACATCAAAATTTGATTTCAACCCATGTTTTTTAATAAATGTAAGTACATTTCAAGGACCTCTTGTTTATTAATCATCTGGAATCTTTTCATACCTGTAGTTCCATCAATGATAATCATTTATCATTCTTGAGTTGAAATTGTTAGTTTCTCAATTTTGAGGTGTGTCATAGCATTGTACTGAACATTTACACCTAATATTGATTTTTATTGTAGGCATTAGATTACTGCCACTCACAAGGGATAATGCATAGGGATGTCAAACCTCACAATGTCATGATTGATCATGAATTGCGAAAACTTCGCTTGATAGATTGGGGTCTTGCTGAATTTTATCACCCTGGAAAAGAGTATAATGTTCGTGTTGCATCTAGGTAATTGTCTAAATAATTTATTTTATGAAAGATATTATAATGATGATGATAATGGTGAATGTATTTTTGCTTATTTTTTAAATTTTGTACATATCACATTGTAAAAGCAATTTCATATTCAAAAAATTAATCTATTTTATTGTGCTTTTTTTATTATTTAGTTTTTCTTAAATTTTACTTGGCATCATAGTGTGATTGAATGGTTATAAGCTCTAGAGAGAGATAAATGTGTATACTGTACTAGCATAGTGCACACACCTACTAGAAGAGAAAAAATTGTGCAAAATTATGGTGTGATTATTGCTCATAGGTGCACAGTAGGTGCGCAAGCATGTGAGCTCAAAGTAAGCATGCTTGTGCACCGTTGAATAAACATGTAGGCACATAGGTGTGCAGACACGTGCACATGAAGTTGTATGCAGCACACAAAAGCCTGCATTTGAAGCTCACTCAAAAGTTTTCATAGTAGGTGTGCATCTAGTAAGCACGTGGTAGTGTTGGATATAATTAAAAAAAAGATATTAAAACCTAATTGAATTTGGTAGAAATCATGGTTTAGCATAGCTTTGTTTTGGAGGAATTAGTATAGATTATTATAACAAAGATAGTAGGAGAAAAACTTCAATTTATTATACATATTGTATGATAATAGACACATCATTGATAATTATTAGATACTATTTCTGGAGATGAGGCAGATAGTTTTATATAATTGTGAGAGAGACATGTTGACTTTTGGAGCTAGTCAAGAGTACACAGAGTTTATCCATAGTGATACTACTGGAAAATATTATATAATATTTTTTCTAAAGTAATAATATATCTTTTTTTTCTTTTAGATATTATTAATTATTTTACTTGTTCTTTTACTTTAGACTTATAAATTATTGATATAGGAAAAAAATATCTTTATTACTAATAATCATATTTTATTAATTTTTTTTTATTTTAAAAATATTATTATAGTCAACAAATATTTAAAAATTATTAGATTTAAAATTATTCAATTCGAATCTTTGTTACTTTCTTGTGTTATATTATTCTTAATTATTTTGTTCGTTTAATTTTTGTGAATTGTCTTTCTAGATAATTCAGCTTTGATTTTGTCTTTGCTTATAGTGATATTTATTTGTAGGATATAAAAGTTCTTAGGAACACTTTATTTGAGATTGAACAGAGTTGATTATATATATATATATATATATATTTCAACGGTGAGAAATTTCTCGAGATGTTTGAGTTATTTAGAATCATTACTTATATATTCTTAGCTTGATCATATATCTATAATTAAGTTGAAATATTTATTAAGGATATTTTAATCTTAGAAGTTATGAGAGCTTGCCAAACCTTCCTATCCTACATGGCAGATAAGAATATTTGATTATTTGTGTTGATGTTTGCTCGAGATATACATGAATATATCTATTTCGTGATAGATCACATCTTTTTTCTATTTTTAAGTTTTTTTATGAAATGATAAAAAATCAATTCAATAAAAATATTAAAAAAAATAAGAAGTCATAATATATTAAAATATATGTCATAATGATTTAACACTTATTATATGAAGTCATCATCTAAATTTTTGAGTTATTTAGACTCGTTACTTGTACATTTTTAGCTTGATCATATATTATTAATTAAATTGAGAATATTTTATCTTAGTCTTAATGTTATTTTGATTTTAGAGTATGAGACTTATTAGTTATTAAAGCTTACCAATCTTTCATATCTTATATGTCAGTCTAGTTTGAGTTATGATCAATTTAATTTGATACACTCAAAAGTATGAGAAACTAAGTAGATATGTAACTAGATAAGAATGTAAGTATTTGAATATTTTTGTTGATATCTGCTTAGATATACATGAATATTTTTTTTTTTGTGATAAATCACATATTTTTTTTATTTTTTAGATTATTTTACAAAATGATAAAATTTTAATTAGATAAGAATATTAAAATATTTAAAAATCTTAATATATTAGAATAATGTTAGACTGATTTAAAAATTTTATTTGGATACTAAAATTATATACTAGATTTTTAACACTAACCCATCTTAATGAGTTTGTTGAAAGAAAAGATACATATTTAATTGAGATGACTCAAGTACACTTATTTATACAGAATACTACATTATTTTTTGGAGAGATTTACTTTAAACTATTATTTAATCTCATCAATTAGATGATTTGTTTTTTTTTTTCAGCATATATTTTTTCAAGTTCTATACATTGAAGAGTTGTTATTTATCTTGCCTCTTATAGTTTTTGGTTCACTTATTTTCTCCTCAATTGTTTTTCTGGATGAGTAAGTTCTCTTTATAGTTATTTTAGTACTCAAAGAGTGCTAATATTTTTAATAAAAGATTGATAGAATTTTAATGAGTGATTTATATTTTTTGATAATGACTTATTTTTTGATAATGAATTAATTTTTGTTGGTTAGTAGACAAATTCTTCCATTGGTTACGTCTATGTATCTTGCTGCTTTGTATACTGTTACAACCTAATAAAATTGATTTGCTGAAAAAACTAATATATATTTGATTAAGATTACTTAGATATTCTTATTTGAAAAGAATATTATAAAATACTTTTAAAAAATAAAATTTTAATTGTAATCTAACCTTATCAATATGATACCCTTTTTCAGTGTATATCTTTTTAAGTCACATATCTTATAGAGATTATTTAGCTTCTATTATAATTTTTGATTGATTTGTTTTGTTCTTGATTATTTTTCTGGATGAAATAAATTGCTATGTTGGATCTTAAGATGTGTTTTTACTAGATACTCAAGTATTCAAAGAGGGTATTGATATTTTTAATTGAGATTGATAGAATTTTAAGGAGTGTGGTTATTATTATTATTTGATCATGATATATTTTTTAATGAGCTTAGGAACAATGTGAATATAGATTTATTATTTTTTCATCCTCACTTGTAGTTCTGTTTGAATCATCTGTTAGTAAAGAGAGTAATTTCTTAGCTATATTTGAGCATGTTAATTCTTGATAAGATATTATTCTCATAAATTCATCATACCTACCAATAAATTCAAATAATGTTGTTTGGAGAGAGTGAATTTTTCTTTTATTATGGAGATTTTATTCAGATCTAGATGATATAGTAATCTGAGTCTTCATTAGTACAGACTCATTGAGTTCATAATTAGAAGATTTGACTACTTAAGACCTAGAATCTATATTAGAAAAGAGAAACATACTTAACATTTTTAGATCAAATGCAAGCATATATTGATGAGTTAGATGATCTTACTGGCAGTTTTTCTAATCTCGATCTTTTGATTGCTCTTTTAAAAGAAAATTTTAATTGTACTCATCACATGATTTTATAAATTATCATATTCATATTTTTTTTTATTTTTTTTCTTGATAGTACCGGGATATTTAAATCTAATTCTAAGATATTATTTCATCTTAGATGTTTTTTGCTCTAATTGGATCTAGGAATCAGCATCATAATCTTTGAGAATATTTGTTGTATGTTATATTTGGGTATTCACTATGAAAAAATGTCTAGATGAGAATGAAAAGTGTCTTATTGTAAGACTTATAACGAGATGATACGCTAAGATATTTAATATGTATTATTAGGATTCACTAGTTATACATGAAGAATATGTTCTTTCATGATAACCTTGAGGATGTGTATATGGAGCAGTCATATGAGAGTTGAGTAATACAGTTAGGTGTAGCTTTCAAATTGTGGAAAATATAGTATGACTTGAAGTAGTTATTAAAAATTTGGTTTGTGAGATTTTCACATATATTATGATATAACTTTTATGGGTTAAACATATCTGTTACTGACTTTTCTTTGTTTTTTCAGAGGAGTATTGAAAGTTCATTGATATTATTGATTGTTTATGTTGTTGATATTATAATTATGAGATATAACGATTGAGAATCATTAAATTCAAAGAGCATTTTTAGATAGTTTCGTATGATAGTTGACAGGCTTTGGGGGACTTTAATTTTCTTGATATAGAGGTAACATATTCTATGAATGATATTTTCTTGCTACATAGGAGATATGCACTTGATACTCATACAAATATTGATCTTTTGGATTGTGTTTAATTATATATATTTTTTCATCTAGGTATATATTTCACTTTTATGCGATCCTTAAAGTTGACTTTACTACTTATAGTAAAATTGTATAAAAAATTAATTATTTGATTATGATCGAAGTAGATATATCATATATAATTAGTATAATTTATTTTTTCTTAGATTTTCTTCGGCATGATCACGTTATAATTATTCGCATATTGATAGAAGTTTTATGATAGAATTTTAGTAATTTTTTATCGTGTAACTTTATTTAATAAAAAAAACAAGTGATAGATAATTATTTAAAGATACAATATAGAGGTAAATTTTTAAAAGACAATAACAATTATTTCTGAGATACTTTGAATGCGATGCCTATTTGAGGAGATTGAATATTTATCATTTTCTTTCATTTTTTTTATTGTAATAGTATGATAATGAGGTATATAACATATCATTCGGTGTTTCATGAGTAAATGAAATACATTTTTTTTAAGAGATAAAATTTAGGGTCGGATCATTACTACAATGTACATTTGGATAGCACATTAGTCAACAAATATTTTAACTAAGGTCTTAAAGAAATATTTGCTTATTATTTTTATTTTTAAGCTTGATATTGTGTACTTCTATACATTATTTTGATGAGTGATATCATAGTTTTTTCTTATTTAGTTTGTTTTTTGTTTTTTTGATTAGTATATGACACATGAGTTGTTTCAATTATTTTTGTCAATTATATAACGGCATATGATATATTTTTTGTACATTGAGTCTTATTATTAATGTTTAATGTTATTGAAATTTATATATTTTCAATTTTTTGGATATGACATGATGTTTTAAGAAAGTATGTCTCATAGTTATTGTAGGTGTGCACTAGAGGAGCTTAAAGCACGTGCGCTATAAAGCATTGGCAAAAGTGTCTCACTTTGGGCTAGACACAACTATTTCGAAAGGTTCTAGATGCTCCTGAAAAAGGTATTGTAATGAGCTATAGTAGCTTGTTGCTGGAATGAGATGTTGTAGTTCATTCTTGGAATGAGCTTGGGCAGCTTGTTCTTGGAACGAGCTTGAACAATTTGTTTGTATATATATACACATATACATACATATAATTATATGCATATACATATGCATGCATCCTTATATATATATATATATATATTTACACACACACACACACATATACATATATAAGCAGGCTTATATATGTATATAGGCATGCATATATAATATGTGTGTATATATATATATGATATAAATACATATGTATAAACACACACACACACACATGTGTGTGTGTGTGTGTGTGTATGCATATATCTAAATCCATACCTGTACATATACATGTATAAATACATCTATATATGTATTCACACATAAATATGTATATGTATGCATACTTGTATTATTGAGAAATACTAATAATATTATTTTTTATATTTAGATATATTTTATTTGATTATATTTAATTAATATATAAAAAATTATAAATATTATGGTGTGAAATATATTATATATATATATATATTAGGTTAAATGCCTCTCAAAAAAAAAATCTTGTGCCTTATTTGTGCATTGTGCTTCAAGCCTGTAAAATGATTCAACATTTCAGTGTACTTTGTACATCAAATAACTATGGTTTTTCTAAAGCATGAGTTGCAGACTCATGTATATCAATAAACCACAAACCATAATGTTTGTTATTGTCAAAGTTGCATCACAAGTGCAAAGGTCAAATCTCTTGATAAATGATAAATAGTTGCATTCAACTAATTTATAAGGTATGAAACTCTTGTTAAAAATTATGGTTGATCTTTTATAATTTTTATAAATATTTTATAATATGTGAAAGGGTTTTGCAAATTAAATAACGAGTAATATATTGTTTTATTATATTTAATAGAACAATTGAAAGATCCAGGTTGTTATCTTCAATTGTATCATCTAGAAGTAGAAAATGGGTTGTCTAGGCTCGGCACCCCTATGAAAAAGGGTAGCCTAATGCATTTATGAAAAAGGTCGGGCCAACATTGCACGATGGCTTGTGGTCAACCCTAGGGCATGCTAGTTTTTTTCATGTTTGGTCAAATTTTAATACATTAAAATTTTTTATAACATTGTGGAACAAGATAAAGTAATAATTAGTATATAAATATTATGATATTTCACACTTATTTGATGAACATTCTAGTTATTTACTCCTGACTAAGTGAATATAGATTTTATCATTTTTTTTATTATGGGCTCAATATAGTTATCATATATATTTTTTTGTAATATTTAAATAATTTTCATAATTATTTATAACTTTCTTTTTAATTTTTATGGTTGTATCATACAAGTGCATATGTATTTTATAATATTTTTATTTTTTTGACTCTTAACTTCAAGATATATAGGCATTTTAATAATAAAGTAGTATAATTATTTATTATTTTTATTACTTTTTTTTTCCTTCTTAATCATTATGTTACTAAACAATATATGTACTTAATTGTAATGTGAGAATGTATACAGATGAACGTAAATTTGTTGTATTACAAAAAAATTTTAATAAATCTAAAATCGAAAAATCTATGATGGAACTAAATCTATTTATTATGACTTCTTTAGTTTTATTATTAGCTAAATCAAATATAATATGTTGATATCAATATATGAATTAAATATTAGTATATATATGTTGGATTCCAATGATATTTTGTATCAAGTTGGAATTTGTTTTTGGTTGACTGACTCACATAAATTATAATTTTTTATTATGTGCTAAATAATTTAAATATTAGAATAAATATGTTAAATTTCAATAATATTTCACATTAAGTTGAAATTTTTTTAAGTTGATTGAGTTGCATAAATTCTAAATTTTTTGTTGTTTATTAGATATTTTAATATTTTTTAAATATATTCTAATGAGTGAAAAATTAATTTTTAAGTTGATATAACTATTAACTTTATGATATGATTAGAGGAGCTCGGCCCAGCCCGACCTGGTTTTAGGTGGCCCAACTGAGTCACCTTGCCATGCCTGGTCTGACATGGTTTCATCAGACTAGGCACGGCCCGTCGGCCCATCGGCCAGTCGGCCCGTCAAGTGATGAAGGCGTGCTAGGTCGGGCCCGAATGGGCTAGCTCTGGCCCATTCGTGCTAGGTTTTAATTTTTTAAATATTTTAATTTTTTAATTCAAAATATTTAAAAAATTAATTTATAAGTATTTAATTTATACTTAAAAAGTTTTTTTAGTTAATGTTAATTAGTTAATAATTAATTGTTAATTATAAATAAATAAATAATTTTTAAATTTTTATTTTATTAAATTTAATAAAATATTAAGATTATTTATTATAATAAACAATTAAAATTTAAAAACTAAATGTGTATCAGTGTAAATGTATGAATTAATAAAATATTAAAACATAAATATGAATAAAAATTAATGCAAAATAAAAATTCATAAAAATTAATATTCAAGCATCAATTCAAACTTAAAGTAATGTCACAAATAAAAAATTAACAAACATAAATACAATATAAATGAGTAAATCAAAATCTAATATCAAATATCAGTGTCTCAATCTGTCAATCATCAATATCATATATCATCAAATCATTCTCAATATCAATATCACACGAGTTATTATTAGTAATCAACACTTCTGTTTTTGTTGCAGTCCCAGTAACATAATGAATGTCAAAGATTGAATCTTTTCAATCTTTCAAGCATGCTAAACTTTCAATAATATTTGACCATAATTTGATCTTCTATTCGAAATAACATTCACTACAACAGAAAAAATAGACTTCGATGCTACGTTCAATATTGGAGTCAATAGATTTCGTGCCATCTTAAATAGTAGGGGAAATGTAGACTCGTATAATTTTCATCTTAGTAATATATCAAGATTTTTTATAATTAGGATATGATTGATTAGTAATAGGTATCTAAGTACAAAGATAGATTGTTTCTATTTGATGATCAATCTCGTCGTTTTCCTCTCGCTAGCTGAATAAAAAATGTATCGTCTTCGAATATGATATCCATGTCCTTACTTGGAGTCTTACTACTACTACCATCATATTTAGTATCAGAGTATGTAAAGGGCTTAGTCAATTTTTGGTGAATGAACTTTTCAGGTGTGTTTTCTTGATCTATGCACGAGGATATGTATGTTAAAATGTTTTCTATCTATTCCACCTTAATCTTAATGTCTATGCAGGCAGCAAGACAATAAAGAGATACATGCTGTCGTTTGGATACTTCCTAAATATGTTATTAATGTTGTATATGTACCTGCGTACAATGCAAGTCGTGAGAGTATAAACTGACGAATATATGTTCGTAGTGTCATAAAAAATTTTCAGAAATTTCATAAATAAAATTTATGTAACACAGTCAGTGTCGCAATAATAAGTTTGTCACTCTTATACTTAACATAGTCGGATATCACGTGTTCATATCTAATACATAATTCAAATATCAGGTATGTGTAATTTTAATGGTATCTCACTTCTGATTGGAATTTTTGCTTCTTAAGATCCGCGGACAAATAGAGACTACTGAACTCTTATTATCTGTGAGACATGTGAATATATTTTAGTGATTTATATATATTTTCTAAAGCATGAGCATACAATTTAATCTCCTCTTGTACTATCAAGTTAATAATATGATACATACATCTAACGTAGAAAATTTTTCCTAATGATTCATTTCTAATATTCCTAATAAAATATTAATCGCTACTCTAAAGATACTAAATATTGGATGTGAGTTACTTATATTAAACGTATTATCATACATATAAAAATGACTCGGTCATAATGAGAATGAAGAATTTCAGAGAATTCTAATATTTTTTTTTATTTAGTGTCTATTTAGAATCTACATAGTGGACGGTGAGGCATACACAAGATGCATCATTATGACTAGTCTAGATATCGGATGACACGGACACTACTCCACTATATTTTAAAAATTTATTAATTATTATTTGTTTTTATATCTTATAATTTTTTAATGTCATCCCTAGATGTGAACTAATAAATTCTACGATATGCTTGTTGAAAATGTATCTGCATGATATTGATTTTCTTTGGATAATCTAAAAATCTAATCAGAAGATCTATCGTAGTGATTAGTTTGACAATTCCTTCTCCCACTAACTCGTAAATCAAGGTGATAAACTTTGTGACTGAACTAGATTTATTTTTAAAAAATTCACCGCTAAGTTAAGTTTGATTAGGATCTAATGCACCATATTTTTTGGTACATAGTTCAGCACTTAAAGTGTCCAGTCCCACATGAACTCTGACATGTTTAATATTATTTTACAATAATAGTACTGTGCTAATTTTTTTTAAGTAATTTTAATATTTTTTTTGTTTTATTATATTAAAATGAGTCCAAATTATTAAAATTATTTTAGTTTTTTATTTTTTAGATGTTTAGGTTGAGGTGATCAGAACCAAAGTTTCGTCAGCCTCGGACTATTTTTGTAGGATTTTCATTATCTAAATTATAAATAATTTTATTTTCATTATTAAAATTATAATTTGTAATTTTTTTTTATTTTTTAGATTAGACTTGAGAGTTAGGATTAAGAGATAAAGAGACTAGACTATAGAGAAGAAAATTTTAGATTTAAAATATAAAAACTAATAAATAAAAAAAACCTATAAACCTTAATGTGTAAATTTTAGTTTTTTTTATGTTTGCATCACACATGTATCATAATCCACATCACAATTGACACACACTCGAGTCTCGTAAAACAAAATGTGAAAGCGAAAAGCCCGAAACTAAAATTAAGAACCCGAGAGAGAAATAGATTTATGTTTTTGAAATATAAATCTTAGAATTGGGGGGGGTGGGTGGGAATTTATAGATAAAGAAAATATAATTAATTTTTTTTTTGATTTTTTATAATTTAAAGGAAAGAAATTTTTAAATAAAAAAAGTAATTTTTATGTTTTTTTTAATTTTTTATTGATATTTAGGTGACAGAATCATGAGGATCGTCAGATTCTGCCCCCTAACCATTGGAGGCAAAATCAAACAGCTAATATTCAAATTTTATATTTTTTTAACCGTTGAAGAATGATTTGGGTCTGGCAGGACCGTGAGTCGGGTCGGAGTGGATTCGGATTTTCCCAATCCGTATGGCGATGACAGTAAGTCCGGTAGGTCTCGATGTCTCGTGCCAGCGGGCTGTGCCACGTGCCGGTCGGCCGTGGCACAGAACCGTGCCAAGTCAAACACGGCACGAGGCCTGATTGGCCTCGGCACGGTACAACACAATTGGTGTCGTAGTCGGGCACGGCATGAGCCCAAGTAGGAAAAATTTCCATGACGAGCCATCCCATGCATTATCGAATCATGCCATGCCTCATGCCGGACAGGGCCGACCCGGCCCGATTGACACCTCTAGACAGAGGGAGAGGGGGGAGGGTTATAAGCAAAATAATTTTACAAGTTTTTAAATTTGTGGGGTTTTATAATTTTTTAGGCTTGGGGGTTTTATAATTTGGGGAGAAGGGGATTATAAACAAAAAAATTAAATAATTTTAAATACATGATTTTTTAAAATTATATAATTTTTCTATAATCCTAACCGTATTTGTATCCTAGTTTTTTGGTAGATCACGTGCACGGTGCACCACAGTCCAATTCAAACTCTAAAACTCGAGTTGTGATTCCCAAAAAGCTGGGTCAAATAACGAAATTCCGAATCCTGAAAGAGAGAAGAACAAGAAGTTTGAGAGAAATTTAAGAGAACTAGAATAAAAATTTATGAAAAACATAAAATTTATAGAGAGGTGTGAGATTTTATAGATTAAAGTAATTATCTTTTTAAATAAAAAAGTAATTTTTATGTTTTTTTTAATTTTTTATTGATATTTAGAGGGCAGAATCATGAGGGTCGTCAGATTCTACCCCCTAGCCATTGGAGCCAAAATCCAACAATTAATATTTAAATTTTATATTTTTTTTAACTGTTGAAGAATGATTTGGGTCAGGCAGGACCGCGGGTCGGGTCGGAGTGGATTCGGACCCGTGTCCGCGTGTTTTCCTGATCCGTATGGCGCTGGCAGTGGGTGCGGTAGGTCTCGGTGTCTCATGCCGACTAGTGTGCCATCGGCCACGGAACCGTGCCAGGTCAGGCACGGCACGAGGCCTGGTTGACCTCAGCACGGTACAGCACAATTAGATTTTGTATCTAGTAATCATGTTTTATAGTAGCTAAAATATAAATTATAAATTATCAAGTATGCTCCTGATCATAACATGGTAGAAATTAAATTAAGAAAAATATATTATTTTTTTTAGGAATTACAACATCGGGAATCTTTTTAAGGGTTCACATAGAGGTGTCAAACGGGCCGGCCCGGCACGGCACGGCCCGTTTTTCACGTGCCCAGCCGTGCTGACGTGCCGTGCCGGGCACGGCACGGTCACTGTACCGTGCCGTGCCGGGCACGGCACGGTTTTTAAAATTCGGGCACGGCACGGCCCGTGGGCACGGCAAGGCCGTGCCGTGCCGTGCCGGCCCGCTCGGGCACGGGCGCACGGCAAGGCAGGGCAGGCGGGGCGGTGCGGGTCGGGTCTGTTTGGACCCGACCCGCGGTCTTTTTACCGGGGGCGGGGCCCGGTTGGGTCACGAGTCACGACTCACTGAGTCGTGACCGTGAGTCGTGAGTCGTGACTCGCGACTCGCGACTCGTGAGTCGCGACTCACGAGTCACGACTCAGGCACGCGGGCCGACGAGTCGTGCCTGGCCAGGCACGAGTCGTGCCGTGCCAAGGCACGAGTCGTGCCTGGCCAGGCACGGCACGGCTCGTGCCGGGCACGGCCCGGCACGTGGTTCGTGCGGACGGGCCCGGCACGGGCCCGGGCACGTTTTTTTTATCGTGCCGGGCCGGCCCAGGCACGGCCGAACCGTGCCGTGCCTCGTGCCGGGCCGGGCCGGCCCGGCCCGTTTGACACCTCTAGGTTCACATGGTTATAGGTCGAGGGTGCTCTAGAATGTAAATTAAGAGTCATTCACGAAAAACTATCTCCCATTTTTGAATTACTGCTCGTAGAAAGTCTTGGTAAGACTGAGCACGTGCCTTTGCATTCCCGAGAAGACCAGTAAATGGTAACTTACCATCGCATGCAACATGCTTTGGTTTTGCTGGTGTTGATCTCTTATTTCTCCATAGAAGTTAATGATAAACTGCTAATAATGGTTGCCATGTTTTTTTTTTTTTTTTTTTTTTTTTGATGTATTAATGATTAATTAATCTAAACATATTAATAAAAAATAACTTTTTAATATTTAATAAAAATTATATTAAACCGTAAAATATTTAGGTTTTTAATGCATGTTAACTCTAATTATTTTTGAAAACAGTAGTCTTTGATTACTAAAATCGATTTTCACTTGTGAAAACATTTATATATGTATATATTTATATACACAAACCTACATGTAAAACTACCTAAATAAATATTTGAAAAAACGTATATATATAAATAATTTATTAATTAATTGTGTTTAAATATATACATCAGTATATATGTGCATATATTCACCCACATACTATAGTATATACACAAGTTAGTGTGGAGATTTGAGTGAGGTGATATGCATGTTAACTCTAATTGTGCGCTTGTCTACACGCACGCACACACACACACACTATGATTGGTGAAATATCATCTTGACCACATCAGAAATTTTGTTGGGATTTTAATTTTTATTCTATAAAAGTAGATTTATCTTGCTTTGAAAACATCTCGGTCTTAATTCTCTTAACTTATATTTCATTTGTGATAATATTTATTTTATTATCATAGCATTGAATTTTCTATTTATAAATTATTATTGGGGGTTCTATTTTTATAACAATAATATCAGAGGTAGGATTTAGGATAACAACTTTTATGATTACATAAAAATTGAAAAGATTTAATGAGGAATTTTTATGAAAATATTACAGAAAAATTCCAAGTAAACAAATTTAATGAGGAATTTTTATTTATAGAAATATAAAACAAAATAATTTTAAGAAATGATAATTGCTTAGATATATTTATAAAAAAACTATCTGGACTCCCGTAGATAAGTAGAATAAAATAGATGATAATGTGATTTCCAATTTACATTTACCACTAGTTGATGGAGTATTATCGAGTACGGTAGAAAAAAAAAACAAAAGAAATTTGTAATACTTTCATAAGATTAAACGAGGCAAAGTCACTTACAACAAGATCTTAAAGAGAATACTTTACATTTTTCGAATGATAGAATCTGTTATAAAATCAGATCATATCAATTTTTTGAATACTCTATTTTCTCATCTTACTATAATAAGTCATAAAATAGAAGTTGAACATACTGAGGTTTTACTTCAAAATCTACCTGAATCATATTAACTCGTCATCAATCTGATAAACAATATTCTGATAGATAGTCTAATTTTCAAAGATATTACTACTGCTATTTTAGAAGAAGAAAGTTGACATAAAAATAAAGAATATAGATATGCAAGTGCATAGTAAGTATAAGCCTTGACGGTCATGCGAGGGATACCAATGAAGCATGACACTGATGGGAGTCAGAATTATGATAGATCAAAATTAAGAAGTGAAAAAAATATTAAGTGCTACAGCTACGTCAAGAAAGAACATTTCAAAAGATATTATTAGCTTAAGAAAAAAAATAAAAAAAAAATACTAAGTATCAATGATGATGGTGACATCATATACAATAAAGTGATAATAATAGTTTAAAGTAAAAAATAATTTTGTGATAACAATAATTGCTAGACTCATAAGTTTTGGGGCATATGAAATCTTAAAGAGAATAGTTTGAAAAATATGAATCAATCTGACAAAGTTCTATATACATGGATGATATTTTGACCAAACCAATCAATACTGATAAGTTTGAATAGTGTAGAATTTATTGTTTCTTTCCAAGAACACGAGCAATCAAAGACAAGTACCGAAGAGTTAATTTGTAAGTTGGAGAATATAAAGTCAAAGGAGGTACCTACTCCTTTTAAAAACATCTCAATCTCAATTCTCTTTTAGCTTATATTTCATTTGTTTGCAGGTTAAATTATGCATTGTATATATTTAGAGACATATATACTATAGTAGATACGTAATAAAGATGTGTATATAATGACACCCAAGCTAAAGAAATATGTTTAACAAATAACAACTAACTACAATAAAACATATTCTAAATAATTATATCATAATTATAATTATTTCAAATAAATTTTTCACGCAGAAAGACTAGAAAGTACAAACTGAGCTGTCCACAAGTATTTCAATTTCGAAACTATGGGGATCTCTCGCCCAACTTAGAAATTGTTGGCGATTATAATTTAGGAAGATACATGCAAGATCGATTAAAACATTGCTTTCCATCATCCTCGACCTGCGTCATTCTAAAAATTTGATATCAACAAGTTTAGCTCACCCATGAAATTGTAGTAATTAATGAAAGTTGTTCATGGGATAATGAAGGCGTGGAGACCAAAGCCTCTTTGATTGCAACACGTGTGTAAAATCTCTATATTTTTTTATTTGTTTTATCAATTAACTTTATAATTATTAAATACTATCCATCTGACACTTTTAATAAAATATCGAATAATCAATGTAAATGTGCTAAGAGTGGACTTCGGTATTATACATACGAGAACACTTTTTTAAATATATACTTATCACTCTATGCTTTTCTTCAATAAATGAGACTATCTTCGCACCATTTAAAGTTCTTCCTACTTGTGAAGTTTTTTTTTTTTTTTTTTTTGTGGAGGAGGCATTTGATCCTTTAGATATGAAGCAAAATTGTGTACATCTCATAAATCAAATTCGAATTTATTAGATCAATAACTTTCAATTCAAAATTCATTTTGTGACATAGATCTCCAAATTTTCTAATTCATATTCTACTCTTTTGAAATACACATATCTTCTACAAATGTTTTCTCTATACGTTCAAGGTCCACAAGTATATGGCTTTACCTATGTTCGAATATCAAAACCATTTGTTGCCTACTATTATTAGTAGCTCTCTAAGTTTTGTTGGCTTGATTTGCTCTGTCGGGTGCACTTGAAATTTTATTTAATGCAAGAAACACTCTATTGCATGAGCTAAATCTAAGAGCATCTCCAACGGGCTTGCTAAAAACAGAGTTTTGATATTTTATTGAGTATTTTTAGAAAATTGGATATCCAATGCGCTCGCTATCTTGCTCGCGTTTTTGCCCCCTCGTCTTCTCACTCAACAAATATAGCGAGCATTTATCACTCAATAAATCATTTTTTTCTATTAAAATATTCTTGCCATTCACTAGTCAGCAATGCAACTCAACTTCGCACAGTATTTTGCTGAGTTTGGTTCGAGAAAAATTTAAAATGTTGCTAACTAAAATACTGAATTGAATATTTAAATATTTTATTGAGTGTGATTAGAGATGCTCTAAGTTTTCCATGCTATCTAAGTTGAACTAATTATCCCGGCCTTACAAAAGACTACTTTCATGTATGCACGAAGCATCTACAACCATTCTACCAATTAGAAAACCACCAGTAGATCTCGGCATTTATACGAGCTTCTGATTGCATTTGAGTCAAAAATTCTGAAGGCATTTGAGTCAAAAATACTTCATCAATGCCAGATTTAGCTCACAATAGATCTCGGCAACGCTAAGCAACGAAATTGCTTGATTGACACTAAATTCCGGAGACTCTAATTTGCTGCCTGGGTAGTTTTAGAACTAGGCTCAGATTAAAAAAAAAATTTAAAAACCCATCTAATAGTTCTCCTAGAAGAGCTTTCAAAGTTTAATGGTACCATCAGTGCGCAGTATCATGAACTAACATGTACCTCATCTTGGATCACACTTAGGATCAAAATTCTTCATGAACTAAATCCAACATCACCACCAAAAGGCACCAGTTGCTCGAGAAAGAATTACTCTGCTAGAATCGACATATATAGGAGGATTAGGAGGGGTTGAACAAGGAACCACCTCTAGTCTAGGGTCTAACGTCGCTGGTGATAAATAATTAAATATTAAGAAATTAGGTTTATTAAATAAATATATTTTATTTTAATTTTTAATTCAAATCTAAGTCGTCTATTACATTATATTAACCTTATTATTAATTTTTAATTTTTAGAGAACAAATATAACATATAATTCATAAATTTCATATCTAATATTTCTTTTTTTTTATACAAAATTATTTAGATCATTATATTTATACTTTCTAAATTATCAAATTAGACATAATTTATAATTATATTTTTATATTTATACTTCTAAAATACAAATTACACATTATTCTATTAGTCAAAGTTAGTTATATTAGCCAAACTTAATTATTGGTCAAAATTCAAAAAATACAAGTTTAATCATTAATAAAATGTTCTGCCTATGATTTAAATCTTTTATACTTAATAATTATATTTTTTAAATAATTATTCATCACATATTTAATTAATTCAATTCTTATCATTCATTATAATTTGTGTGATATTATCGAAAATACTTGAAGTAAATTATAAACTATCATATTTATCCTGATTTATTTCAAAAAAAAATATTTTATTAAATTAAAAATAGACAAAAAACTAGGTTAATCAAGTTTAATTATTATTTATAATTTCTACTCAATTTATCTAATAAATTATATAATGATTTTTATCAAAAGTTAATTCATATTTTTTTAAAAAATGCATCTTATCAAACACACACACACACACACACATATATATATACATATATGATTCATTATATGATATATGATATTATGGTACAAAGATACATGTATCCTTGATAATTTTTTAATAACAAAAATTAATTTTTTGTAAAAATTATTTATTATGTTAATTGTTATAATATACTAAAAGATTAAAAAAAAAATAATCATAACAATCATTTAAAATATTCCCTTACAAAAAATTATATTTTTATTATTAAATACTACATTCATACTTTTTTTAATGGATATTAATACATGTATATTTTTTTACATTTATTTTTTAATATATATATAAATTTTATAATAGATGATATGTTTAATGAGATAACAAAATATGAGAAAAATATTTTAGCAATTTCATAAAATGTAAATTTCCCTCGGCAAAACATGAATTGGAATTGCATTTTTAAAAATTCTAATTTTATCCTAATGGTCAAACTAAGACATTAATCATGCCTATTATTCATTTTTACGTGCATATACAAATTATTAGATATGATTGTCATTTAATTAAGAAAAAAAATCAACATGATTTGTACAACTTATTTGCTTCCTAGGAAATATGTAGTTAATATTTTCACCAAAATATTTATTAAATTAGTACATTTACTAATTATATATTCTTTAGCATAAAATTGCTAAGATACCTCTCATTTACCCAACCCTAATCAAGAGTTTTGCACATTAGATACGACCATAAATACAAAAAAAAAAAAGTGAAATATAATACACGTAGCATGAGTGCAATTCCATCAAAATATATTTTAATTAATTATCAATTAAAAAAAAAAAGATCAAGTATAACTTGATTTCTACCATTTAAATGCATGTTATACATAAATTAACTAATGAACACTTTCATAATGGTAAAAAAAAATTTATATACCTATTTAAGATGTTGATATTATTACAATTATTAAATAGATTCTTTTATAATACATACATCACAAGATACCTAGTGAAGCACATATCATATTAAGTGATATTTGATGAAATTACAAGGTATATTATTTTTATTTTTTATTTTCATGAGCAAGCAATCTATTTAGGATAATTATCATCTAATTGAAAATATAATTGAGGATCACATAATTTCTATAACTTATATGCTTATTATGAATCAAATATTAGCATTAGAATTATTATATTTACCAAATATATATATTTTTATAAATATGTTTGATTATATAAAAAATTAACACATCAAATCTTATAATAAATCTAAAATTAATACACCTAGGCAAAAATAGTAATACAATAATTGATTATATGCGAATTTCTTGTAACTACACATATAACTTGGAGATCATATCTTAATACAAAAACAAGTAATATGGTCCAACAAAATAGGTCTCTAGAGTTTAAATTCATAGTAGAAATCCTTACGGGCAAGGGGCAAAGGCAATGGTCTAATCCTCGCACGTCCATCAAAAAGGCAACGACATAGTAGACTTGGAAGAAATTTCACGAAGAACAAGCGACTGAAAGAGTACATGGAGAAAGGAGAAATGAAAGGAGAAACAGCAAGTGGAGAAATGATGATCATGACAACTAAGAGAGCAGTCTCTTCCTCACGAAGATGAAACTTGTCGATATCTAATTTCCATGACGAGACATGAGGAAGAAGATGGATATGATATCTTTCTAACACTTCGTTGTTTACTACCATAGCATCGAAAAGAAATGGTTAGAGCAACTCCAATGGGAGTTGCTATAAGGGGTGTCATCTCCATAACTGCTAAAATGACACCCAAACAATAAAATCTAGTTTTTCCTTTTTTTTTTTTTAATGAAATAGCTTAGATCAATACATTTATACATTTTAATGATCTACAATAAAAATATTATTGAGATCCACCATGCACCAAAGCATGACTTCAACAATCAACTATAATAATGTTGAAGTTCCAGATAGACAGAATAATAGAAACTCGCTGCTACATAAAAAAAAATCATAAAGTAAATCATTTGAAAAAAAAAAAGAATAAATTCTTAAGAAGCAAATGAGATGATGACAGCATTATCTAAGTTTTTCATGCTATCTCAGTTGAGCTAATTAACCTAACTTTAATATTAAAAAAGAACAAACTACTATAACGTGCGTAGTCTGCAGCTTCCTTGCAGAAATATATAGCAGCAACAATCATTCTACCAAATAGAAAACTAGCATTAGCATTAAAACATGTCGATAATATAATATACAAGCACCTGAAGGCATTCGAATCATTAATAATTCATTAATGGCAAATTTAGCTCACACTAGATCTCGGCACCTGAACAGCAACATGAACTAGTACCTCACCTTACATCACAATTAGGAACATAATTATAATTGAACAGAATCTAACAAAATCCTCAAAAGGTACCAGTTTCCAAAGAAAGAATTACTCCACTAAAACGGACATATAAAAAGGATAACGAGTGCTTGAACACGGAACCACCTCTAGTTTGGTGTCGAAGTTGCAGGGTTTAACATTGCCAGGTGATAAATAATTAAATATTAAAAAATTATATTTAACAAATAGATACATTAGATTTTAATTTTTAATTCAAATCTCGGTCGTCTGTTACATTATAATAACTTTATTAATATTATTACAATTTTTGAGAATAAATATAATATATAATTCATAAATTCCAGTAATCTGATTTTTCTTTTTTTATATGAAATTGTTAAAATCATTACATTTATATTTTCTAATGATTTACTATATAAATTTTATTCAAATCAAATAGGCTCAATAGCAAGATTTCATAAATCTATTTCAATAATGTTGATGTTCCAAACAGACTAAATAATAGAAACTCACTACTATGTCAAAATTTAAATAGTAAATCATAGAAAAAAAGAAAAAAATTCTCAAGAAGCGAACAAGATGATAATAGTATAATCTATGTTTTTCATGCTATCTCAATTGAACTAATTAACATAATGTAAATTACAAAAAAAAAAAAAAAAAAAAAAAGAACACGCTACTATCACATGCATAGTCTATAGCTTCCTTGTAGAACAATATAGTAGCTACGATCATTCTACCAAATATAAAACCATCACTTGCTTTAAAACATCTCGATAATGTAATATACGAGCACCAGAAGTCAATTGAATCATTAATAGTTCATCAATGACCAATATAGCTCAAAATAGATCTCGGCAACGCTAAGCACCGAAATTGTATGATTGAAACTAAATTCCGGAGACTCTAATTTGCTGCCAGCATATTTTTAGAGCAAGGCTCAGATTAAAAAAAAAAAAAAAATAGAAAATACATCAAAGAGTTTGCCTAGAAGAACAATCAAAGTTTGATGGTATCTAACATGGACTAACATGCACCTCACCTTAGATCACAATTAGGATCAATATTTTTCGTGAAAAGGATCTAACATCACCTCCAAACAGCACCAATTGAGCGAGAAAGAATTGCTTCGATAGAACAGACATATATAGAAGAATTATGAGGGCTTGAAGGAATCACCTCTAATCTGGGGCCAGGGTTCCAAGGTTAAACATTGTTGGGTTATAAATAATTAAATATTAAAATAAATTAAACCTAACGAATTGCTAAATTTGATTTTAATTTTTAATTCAAATCTGAGTCGTCTGTTACATCATATTAACCTTATTATTATTATTATTTTTATTTTTATTTTTGAGAATAAATACAACATATAATTCATGAATCTCATATCTAGTTTTCTTATTTTATATGAATTGTTTAGATCATTACATTTATACTTTCTAAATTAACAAATTAGACATAATTTATAATTATATTTTTAAATTTATACTTCTAAAATTCAAATATGTGATAAATTAGACATAAATACAAGATTATTACATTTATACTTCTAAAATACAAATTACACATTATTCAATTAGTAAAACTTAATTTATTGGTCAAAATTCAAAAATACAAGTTTAATTATTAATAAAATGTTTTACCTATGATATAAATCCTTTTATACATATTAATTATATTTTTTAATAATTATTTATCACATATTTAATTAATTTATTTCTCATCATTCATAATATTTCCTATGATATTATCCCAACTATTTGAAGTAATTATAAGTATATATTTTGTTTTATTTAATTCATTAAAAAAACATATTTATCCTCGATTATTTCAAAAAAAAATTATTTTATTATACTATAGATAGGTAAAAAATTAGGTTAATGATGTTAAATTATTATTAATAATTTCTACTCAATTTATCTAATAAATTATATAATAATTTTTATAAAAAGTCAATTTATTTTTTTTAAAGCATCTTAATACACACGCACGCACGCACGCACACTCACACGCACGCGCACGCACACGCACTCACGCACGCACCCATATTTATGTGATTCATGATATTATATTTTATATTATGAAACAATGATATATGTATCCTCAACTATTTTTTATAAAAAAAATTAATTTTTTGTTAAAATAATTTATTATGTTTATTGTCATAATATATTAAAAGATAAAAAAATAATCATAATAATCATTTAAAATATTCTTTTACAAAAAAATTATTTTTTTATTATAAAATACTACATTCATACCTTTTTTATAGATATTAATACATATGTATTTTTTCACATTTATTTTTTAATATATATAACAATTTTATAATACATGATAGAGAAAAATACAAAATAATACACTATATGTTTAATGAGATAACAAATAAGACAACAAAAATTAGCAAATTCATAATTAAGATAAATTTTTCAGGCATGTATATAATAAATTTCTTCATCAATTTTTTTCTAGGATATGTTCATCATGTATTTTCAGTTGGTTAACTATATCAATATACAAGATAAAGAATTTATTAAAATAATTCGTAATATCCATTTACATATTCTCAAAATCCTTTCTCAAAGTATAGATACAAGCACCTCGAATTTTTTCATCCATTTTAAATTATTCTCTAAGTAAATCTCAAACATCCTTTGCCTTGGTACTTCCAAATAAACAAAAAAAAATATTATTACTAACATCTTGTTAGATGAATAATAATACTTTATCATTTATTTTTTTTAGTTTTTCCCCTCATTTTCTTTTTTTCATCCATGAAATAAAATTGTTCTGATTGAGTAATCATTTTTAATATTTTCTCAAATATGTTTTGTTTTAACCATAGTTTTAACCATCAAACAAAGGTATTGACGTAGACCTCGAGCTTGAGAAAATAATATTTAGTGTTATCATAATGTTTGTTTAAAAATAAATTAAAAATTTCAAACAAAAATTTCAGAATTTGTTGAAAAGTGTAATTTTGCACACAAAAAAACTCTATATCTAAGCAAATTTACATTAGATCTTTCAAATTTGTGTATTTTCAAATAGATCTGAGTAAAAATCTCAAAGAATAATTATGATCTAAAAAAATAACTTAGGGATTTTTTGAAAAAAAAAAAACTTAAATCACGTACTAAAATCACTTTTCTGATACTAGATATTAAATTATTTAATTGATGATCCTTGTATTTCAAGAATTCACATAGTGCAGAGAAGAAGAATAGAAGCACAAAGAACAAGAGATAATGATCAATCAAAAAAAAAGAAGAAAAAAGTTAATAATTAATCAAAAATAAAATATTAGATATAGTAAATAAGAGAAACGTGGCTTATGTATTCACTTTACATTGTATGATAAATTAATAAAGAATAAAGTATCAAAATAGTTCGATAGTGCATATAACATGCTTTACTTAAATGAGTCTGAATAAATCAGCATTATTACTAATTGACATGTAAGGCCCAATTAATATATTAGGTCCATTCATTTTCAAAACAATCCTACCTCTACATAATGATGCCATTACTATTATCGACATCAAATACCAATGCACACTATTATCAACATCAAATGCCAACACACATTATCGACATCAAATGACAACGCACACTATTATCGACATCAAATGCCAACGCACACTATTATCGACATCAAATGCCAACGCACACTATTATCGACATCAAATGCCAACGCACATTATTATCGCTAACAAATGCCAACGCACATTATTATCGCTAACAAATGCCAACGCACACTATTATCGCTAACAAATGCCAACGCACACTATTATCGACATCATTGTGTGCCACCCATCTTTGGTCACTGAATGTCCTCTATTGTCATTTTCAACTTTGATCTTGTTATGATTTTAGAAAAAAAAAAAAAAAAAAAGAGTTGTAGGAGAATGAAGAGAATAGCAATAGAAATAAAAGAAATAGATGGTTTCATTTAATTCTAAATATCACTATAATATATATGTACCTCAAAGTTAAGTTGGATTTTTATGAATATTTTTATGAATCATATTTTTCAAATATTTAAAATCTTGTTAAATAGCATGGCTTATTGTTGAATTTCAACTTCTCGTTAATATTTCAGTCTTAATTGAAATCTTATCTAATTTAATTGTTTTATCATTTATTATTATTAATAAATTTTTTATTTCTTTTGTATTAACTATGTTATTAAACATATGATTTCTTCCATTTAAAAAATTAAATGTTTCCAAATTTAATTTTATTAGATATATCTTATTGAGTAATTTTGTAACATAATTTTTTTTATTTATAAAAATAATTCTCATATATTAGAAATCTATCAATTTTATCCTTAATATACCTAATATGATTTTAACATATGATGTATTTTTTTATTTCTTTGACTATTTTATTATTTATTTTCTTAGTGTTATTGAATGACAATAACATAAAATTTGTAATGCACATAGTAACATTTTTGATAACAGGTGCTGGTTCAGAGTATGACTAACAGTACTCATGAACTGTGCCCAGGAAAAAGAAACAAAATATTCGAGTCAATTCAAACTGACCCAATGCAAGTCACAAAAACAGAAACACCGTTATGATAACTTTGACAACCCCTACAATTAACTTCTGCAGGCACAAGTAAATACCAGTAACAACAGAAAAGCTTGAATATAATGACTAGGCTTTCATCACTCAAAAGTATAAATCATCTAAATATACTGTTTACATTTTTTCCAACACTTTTTTTCAGACAATAGTGGGGAGTACAAAATTCTGCCCCTAATCATACTGGGGCCAAGATTTCTTAATTTATTAAATAAATTATATTATTTTTTTTTCATAATAAAGTAGAAACGCATGCATAATAAATAAAAAAAACAATTGACAGGAACACTTTTATAAAATCTATAGCTTTATACACAATCTCAGCTATTTCATAATATCTATAAAAAGAGAACTTCAAATGCTCAAGTCACCCAAATCTATGATAGTCTAGTAAGTAGCTCTCCAACTCTCTCATTGGAAAAAAAAAAAAGAAAATGAAATAAAATAAATAAATAAAAGTTTTCTTACTCATTGATTATCATACAATTTACTCACTAAAAAAATAACTATAATTTATGTTGAGTATTCAAACTCATTTTTTGATCATGAAATAATATTTCTAACATTTAGTTAGGAAGCTTTTGTAGTTTTTATTTTAAAATTTTAATAAAATTAAGAGAAATTATTTTATTATATTATATTTATTTGTTTAAAAACTTAAAGTAATAACAAGTGTCTTTGTCCAATGATAGCAGATCACATGTCGACCTACTAAGTCACAAAAATTAATATTGTACCATAGTTTACTAAGGCCTCCAACCTTTTTTTTTTATTTAATTCTTTAACACAATTTTAATTTAAAATGAAAAATACTTTGAATGCTAATTATATATTATATTCTTAGATAGTTTTCTTACTCATTGGTTACCATACACTTTATTGACTAAAAAAATAATTATCTTTAAAATTGAGTATTCAAACTCATTTTTTGATCATAAATAAATATTTCTAGCATTTCAATTGTATGGTTTTGTAATTTTTATTTTGAATTTTTTAATATTACAAAGAGAACTAATCACTTGACAAATTCTTATACTATATGCATTTTTTGAAGGGCTTAATATATAATAACGAGTATCTTTGTCTAATGACAAATGGTTTCATGCTCAATACTTACAAGATAGCCTCTTAAAGGATAAGATGTTATATTCAAAATTTGATACATTAGCAAAAGAATAACTCAAAAAAAAAAAAAAACATATGTACAATGAGTATATAAAATATCAACTTGTATTGTATCAACTCACATTTTGACAGCTAAAATATAAAATATAAAAAAAATTAAAAAACTGAAATAAAATACATTATCCTTAAATTGATGAACAAATATTTATGATATCAAATTTAGAAAAAAAAACAAATTGAGATTTATTTAAGATATTCGTGAAGATAGTTAATAACTAACTTATTATATAAAGATAAATTATACTCATAATATCATCTTATTTTTTTTTTTGAAAAAAAAAATAATTAATTTTATATATTTTATTTGCTAGTGAAATATTAAAATTTTTATTATCATGAGAAATTCTTGAAATATTATATATCATTATACACCTAAGATTAATCACCTGAGAAATTCTTAATAAATATTAAATATTAAAATAAATAATAAAATATAATATCCATCTTAAATTGATAAACAAATAATCATGATATCAAATTTATTAAAAAAAATAAGCTGAGAATTATTCAAAATCTTCGCAAAGATATTCATTAGTTAAACTATTAAATAAACATAAATTTTACACAATATCATCTTAATTTTTTTTTTTTTCGAAATAAAAACTCTTCTCATTTCTATATATTTTATTTGCTCCTAAAACATCGAAATGAATATTATATATAATTATCTAATTATTATAATAAATAATAAAAAGAAAAAGCAAAACAATATTCAATCTTTTTAAATTGATATTTAATCTAAAGTATATCATTTATAATCATCATCATCAAATTAAACTATGAATCTATAACATATCTCAAAATAATTATTTATTTCTTATTGTTCAAATATATCTAAAAAATTATTAATTATGCTTATTACATTAATTTTAATTGATATTATAATAATTAGATAATTAATCTTACATATAATTTTTTTAAAAATATGAAAGTTAGCTAGATAAATTAGATCAAACAAAAATTTAATATTTTAGTCAATCAAAATACACATTACAAATTCAAGTCAAAGGATTAAATGAAATTATAAGCATCAAACGAGTCGGGCCGGCACAAAGCCCGGCTCGGCATGCTATAGTGCAGTGCCCTGGAACACCCTCGACACGAGTCATGCAGTGCCAAGACAAAGATTTCTGGCCTATGTGTCGTGCCAGACACGGCACGGGAGTTTGGCGCGTGGGCACGGCATGCTAGCAAATGCATTGAGAGATGCACGACAGAAAGACAAAGCACCGACACTCAAAGAGCGAAGATCAGCACATCCAACGAGCGAAGACTATGCGATGATGAGGCACCAAAACACTAGGGTTTCTAAAATTTGACCGAAATGACCAAATCAGTGCGGATTTCAAGCTATAGACTCGTGCCGGGCCTACCCTCCAAAAAAAAGAGTTGTACCATGCACGACATGGTACTGTAGCGCGTCGTTCTTGGCATGGCACGCAAGCCCGATTGAACCTACAAAAACTAGGCCAAATTGAGCCCGGCCTGTTTGAAACCTCTAACTCAAATACATATATCAAATACATATCTTATCTATAACAATATAATCTCTCATTGAATAGATAATTTTTATCTCATTAAAACATCTAATGTATTCAATGTGCTACATATAATACTACAACTAAAAATACTCATTAAGTTGAGAGATTCACATATCATTATCATCCACGACAAAAATATTATGCACATATACAATTAATATAATCAACCAATAAAAAACACATAAAGTACTCTAAGACTATTCAAGTTACTCAATATATGCTATTATAACGTTAAATTTAGATATTTATAAATAAAATTCAAAATTTAGATAGTTACTCAATATATATCGTCTTTATAATTATCATGAATAAATACAATCATGTGTAGCTCATGTATCAATCAGCTATTAGATGATGTCGGCATATAAAAATATATGCTAATAAAATTTTGACAATTAAAAAGAAATATCTTAAAAATTCACAATAAATATTTAAATGAACTCTTACAATAAGGCTTACCTTAAAATAATATATATTCTTATCTGAATAAATTTTTATAATAAAAAATCACAGACAACCAATATCAACAAATCATGTGTGTCAGGGTATTAATTTTTAGATCAAGAAGTTAATATTTATCTATACTAATATAATTTAATAATATCTAAGATAATATAATACTTCATTAGAAAATATGAATACCATAGTATTAATAGAATAAATTATAAATGAAATTAAATAAATACAATAAATATAAGAACAATAATAAATATGAATTAATGTTATGAAAAATAATATGTTAATTTCTTCAAATAAATAATGAAAGGAACAAAATCATAAAAACAAACTACAAGATTATCTAGATTCTCAAAATACTCTATTACTTTGAATAGATTTAATTTGATTATTTTATTCCTAATATAAATTTTAAATTGCTATATAATCTACTCTTCTCATTCTGAGTTGGGAGGGAAAAAAATTCCTATACAATTAACACTTTTCAAGAAAGCTATCAGATTATCTAGATTTAAAAGAAATTATTTCCTAAAAAATCACTATTTTCAAAGTCAATATATATTATACATTTGTTAGTGCATGTGATAATTTCATAAAAATTTCATCATTAGATAATCCAATAAGTTTAAATATATATAAAAGATAATTTCACTCCTAACTAGAAAGAATCATCCCTAAACACTTGAAATTTTTGAAGGCATTTTAGGCAACGCATGTCTTCACTTGTGGCTACATCCTATATCATGAGAAATACCTTTTGAAATTATGGTTAGATCAAAAATTTATAAAAGAAATGATAAATGTTCAAAAATAAATAATCATTTAAAATAAAAAACAAATTTTGAGATCAAGCATTAATTTACATTCTCTTCTTGCCTTATTCAATAAGTTTATGACATTAGAAATAATGTGTTGCTTTCCCTATAATGTGCTTATTTTTATTTGACAAGCAATATGATTTTAAAAGTGACCCAATATTATATTCTACATATGACTATTATTGATTGATGTCAAAAACTTACATCCATAATCAAAGCAATAAATGAAACTGTTATACCAATTTGATACTTTGTCAAGGCCCACATTCTAATCATTATGCCTAATACCCCCTCCAAATGAAAAAAAAGCATGGCCAATAGAACAAATTTTGTTACAGTGTCTAACTACCCCTAACATTCTTGTAAGATAGTGGGTTAAAGATAATTAGCAACATCATGAATAAAAAATTTCACCAAACATTTCAATCAGAGGTGGTGACTAGCAATGTGTAAAAAGAAAAAAACATAGTTGATAAGAACTGATGGATCATACTTAATAAAAACTCTTTATTAAAGATCACCATTACCATGATTTATCCTGTCACAATAAAATTTCAAAGATTAGCAAAGCTTGAGTAAAAAATGAAATAAATGTTATGTTATTATAACGTGTGTATGGGGCCTATGGATCCAAAACCAAGAGCATTACAAACTTTTAATATTTATCATTAGATTTGTCAATTTGTACCCACAAGAACTCGTAGAGATTATCAAAATGCATTATTTAAGTCACAGAATATAATCCGCTACTAAACCATTAGACCCAGCAAAATTTATCTCCTTGTAAAGTAGACGTTTCAATTGGAATATAGGACTTCGAGACCCAGATAAGTAAAAGGTTTTTAAGCAAAAATAAAGGTGCAAAGAAGAGACGTAAATTAAACCTGTACAACCTGCAACTCATTCAGGCAACCAGTAACAAAACTCAAATTGAAAACACAATTAAAACGGTATATTAAGCTCCTACATACGAAAACGAATAAATAATTTTTTATCTTGCAAATCATGTGGTATGCTTTGCATTTTCGACGATCAGCTGCTGAAAATTTATGGGCTACAAGAGAAGTAATTATTTGCCACATTTTTGAAGATTGGACTAACCTTGGACTTCATGGACTCTCTAAGTGGAGAGATGGAGAGAGACTACGGCGCCATTTTGATTGATGGAAGATCAATTGTCCGCCCAATTCGCAGCCCTACATTTTGCATTACAAACACGTTTCTTTATATCAAAATAATTTTATAAAATTATATGAGGTGTCAAACTGGCCTGACTAGGGCGGATCGGTCCCAGCCCGTTTGACACCTCAATGTGACGAAACTCTCCCATTTATTTTTAACAATGTAAATTATCTTTTCATATAATATCCATAAAATATTTATAAAATTAGCCCAGAATTTTCATAATTATAAAAAATATATATTAAAAAATAAATATTTAAACCCAATATTTCCCTCACACGAGTAAATATCATAATAAAAAATATATTTTTTTTTCAAAAACAATACATTTAAAAGTATAAAACATATTTTATATATATATATATATATATATATATATATATATATATTCAAAAACATCATTTTATTTTTTTTTAGATAACACGTATAGATAAGGGATAATATTGCCTTTCTCATTTGTAGTAGAGTAAAATATAAAAATTTTATGGTTTTATGTAATTTTTTTATATTTACTAAAATTATAGATCTTTTTTTTTTTTGAAAATATTTCATGGTTAGGGCATGAAATTATAATTTATATTTTAAGTCAAGTTTTTAGATATTAAAAAATATTAGGTTAATTAAGATAGTTAATGAGAAAAGTAGAAAATTAAGAAAAATGGAGGAATTATATTTTTGAGTACTTATACATAAATTTTTAATAATTAGAAACTAAACATTTGATATTTATAAAAAATCACAAAACTATAAATAAATTAAAAATAAAGACACCTCAATGTGACGAAACTCTCCCATTTATTTTTAACAATGTAAATTATCTTTTCATATAATATCCATAAAATATTTATAAAATTAGCCCAGAATTTTCATAATTATAAAAAATAAATATTAAAAAATAAATATTTAAACCCAATATTTCCCTCACACGAGTAAATATCATAATAAAAAATATATTTTTTTTTCAAAAACAATACATTTAAAAGTATAAAACATATTTTATATATATATATATATTCAAAAACATCATTTTATTTTTTTTTAGATAACACGTATAGATAAGGGATAATGTTGCCTTTCTCATTTGTAGTAGAGTAAAATATAAAAATTTTATGGTTTTATGTAATTTTTTTATATTTACTAAAATTATAGATCTTTTTTTTTTTGAAAATATTTCATGGTTAGGGCATGAAATTATAATTTATATTTTAAGTCAAGTTTTTAGATATTAAAAAATATTAGGTTAATTAAGATAGTTAATGAGAAAAGTAGAAAAGTAAGAAAAATGGAGGAATTATATTTTTGAGTACTTATACATAAATTTTTAATAATTAGAAACTAACATTTGATATTTATAAAAAATCACAAAACTATAAATAAATTAAAAATAAAGACATTCGAATTCATAAGTACTAAACTACCCTGGCCCCCTCCCGTGCCCCTCAACATCGCCCCCCTCGTGGATTTCTTATCAAAGACATTTCTATACATTCTTGAAGTGATATGAGTACTAAGAGCCTTAGCTCTCCCCTTCGCAATTGACTATATCAAACATACCAAAACTTGAAGAAAGATGATAATCTAAAAACCAAATAAATGCACAATGCAGTAACAAACATTCAAAATTGCTTACTTTGTTTGAATGTTTGGATAATCCATAGGCATCCATATTCATCCGATCCTTACAAGTCCTAGATCTTGATGTAAGAACAATACATGCACCATAAAGTTTGCCAATTCAACATAATGGAACATATAAATGCTACATTTATATCCCTGCATGATTAAATAGTAAACTAACAAATTTGTATGTCTCAACAGTGCCTAGCCCGGCACGGGAATTACATGTGCCTGTGCCCATGCTAGGCCTGCTCTCAACATGGCTCGTGACGTGTCATGCCGAGGCCAACCGGTACTCGTGCCAGGCCATGCACAGCACAAGCTGAGAAACTGCTTAAGCCCGACGGATCCGTAAATTATGTCGGGCTACGAACGCCAATTCAAACCAGCAATTTTTTTGATCCGAATCCGATTCCACCCCCCGCCCAAATTCCCAAGGGTTAAATTTTTAAAAAAATAGAATTTAAGCAGTTGGTTTTTACCTCCAACTGCTATGGGGGAGAATCTAATGGCTCACATGATACTGCCCTAAAAAAATTGACTAAAAAAATCAAAAAAATAACTTAAAAAAAAATAATATTATTTTGTAAAACCCCTCCTCTCTAATGTTTATGTTTTCAAAAACATAAATATCTCAAATCTCATTCTCTCTCAAATTTCTCTCCTAAATTTCTCTCTCATAATTTCAGCTCAGCTTTGATTGATATTTGAATTGATTTTGAACTTTGGATTTGTGGTGCAAGGGATGTACGTTGCTTTACGAGTATTTCATTTTTTTTAATTAGTTAACTCTTAAGTTTTAACATAATTTTTAAAAATAATTAGTATTTCACTCTCTCTCTACTCTACAGTCTACCCTAGCACCTACGCCTTCTTGGGCCCGACCTGAAAAAACCTTGCAGGGCCAGGCACAGTTACTGTACTATGCAATGCCTAGCCCAACGGGATAGTCTGGTTGGGTGGCCTAAAACCAGGATAGGCCTACCCCATGTGTGGAACTAAGTGCATGTGTGTGTGTGTGTGGATGGTGTAGTAAGGGTGCATAGTGAGTGCACCACGTGTGGCAATACGTACATGTGTGTGTGCGGGTGGTGTAGTAAAAGTGCACAATGGATGCAATGTGAGTGGAAATATGTGCTTTGTCACTTCGTGTGTGTGAACTGGTGCCCAATGAGTAAATTATCAGAGCATCATGAATTCATTGTTAGTACAAATTGGTGGTGTGTCTGAACTGAACATGTACGTTATATGAGCAATGGGCAAAGTTAGTGCGAATAGTTGTATTGTTCAGTAGTGTGCCAGTCACACAATTATTTATTAAGGAAGATGAAAAAATTTCGATAATTATGTTGTATAAGGTACAAAATAAAAAGTATTCAGAATAGACTAGAAAATCTAAGCACATTACTAATCATCAACTCTCTTAACTCGACTTGCAATGAGGCTTTGGGGGACTACGTTGACATAGGTCAATGTGTCAAAAGTAAAGATGTCAAAAGTAGGGATGTTAAAAGGAACGTGTCGAGTCGCCCCAGCATGATTTTTGCGGGCTCAACCGTGCTACAGTGTCATGTCTAGCCCAGCATGATTAATTCAGGCAAGGCCTGGCACTGGCCGTCGGCACGGCCGGTTTTCGGCCGTGCCGAGTAACACTCGCACGGGCCGATTTAAAAAAAATTAAATTTTTTTATTTTTTGTTTATAATATTTATGTAATTATAAATTATAAATTAGATAATATTTAAAAATATTTAAATTATAAATTATAAATATTTTAATAGTTATAATGTTTGTTTTTTTATGTTATTTGTTTTAATTATATAGTAATTAGATTAGAATAAAATTTATTAGAACTATATTTTAGAATTTTTAATGAAATTATTAAACAAAAAAAAAATAAACATAAAATTTATTTAACAAAAATAACAAAGTCGCACTCACAAACCAAAACAAATATAATACAAATAAAAATAAGTACATAATATTAAAATCAAAAATTAGAATCAAGCATAACTCTAAAGCAAAAGCATAATTATAACATAATCATCGCTGTCGACGTGTCGTAATCCTACAATCGTCAACCGTCAAGCATCAAGTGACAACCTCATCAATCATCCATCAATGTATCAATATCATCAAACATAAATATCAATATCACTTTCATATGGATCATCATCAGCAATCAACTTCTCCGTTTTCACTGCAGTCCCACATTATACTTTATGCTAAACTTCGAATCCTCTAAATACCGTACCAGTAGATCTCGTGTCATATTAGATAGCATGAAAAATTTAAACTTATATGATTTCCACCACTATAATATATCAAGATTCATAATATCAGAATATGATAGTATTGAATAGTAATCATTATAAGTATCGAGACAGCTCATTCCTATTCGACGATCTACACTATCATTTTTCATAGCTAACTGAATGAAAAAATCATCATCTCCAAATATGGTATCAATATTCATACTCACAATCTCACTACTACTGCCATCATACATAATATTATAGTATGTAAAAAAATCAGTCAACTTTTTGTGAGTAAACCCTTCAGGTGGATCTTCTAGGTTCATGCACAAAGAAATATAACTCAAAATATTATCTACCCTTTCTACGTTAACCCTAGAGTCCATGCATACCGCAAGATAATAAAGAGATAAAATAATAAACTAGTACTTTAAGTACTTAGTTTCCATCTCTGCAACCATATGGCTAAGTTTCGAATCAGCTCAATACTTCCAAACATGCTACTAATATTACATATGCACCTGAGTATAATACAAGTCATAGAAGTATAAACCGACGAACACATGTTCGAAATGTTATAAAAAATCTTCAAAATTTTCATAAATAAAATTCTTTAAATTCAGTCAGTATCGTCAATAAAAAATTTGTCACACTAACTATTGACGTAGTCGAATATCACGTATTCGTATATAACACATGACTTCAACATCAAATATGTATAATTTCAACGGTATTTCACAATCAATTTGAATTTCTTCTTGAGATTTGCATACAAACAAAAACTACAGAACTCTGATTATCTGCAAGTCGTGCGAATGTATTTAATGAGTTATGTATGTTATCCAAAGCGAGAGAACACGTTTTCATCCCTACTTATACATTCAAGTCAATCACATGACACATGCATCTAACGTAAAAAATCTATCATAATGATGCGTCTCTAATATTTCTAACAAACATATTAATCGCTACTCAATTATTAGATACGTCATCGAATATGATAATAAAACTTTTATTTTAAATTTTATATTTTCTAAAGATCTTTATCATACACTTAAAAATGACTTGGTCATCATGAATATAAAAAATTACAGAGAATCCTAAAATTTTTTTATTCATAGTCCATTTAAAATCTACATAGTAAACGACGAGACATGCATAAGACTCATCAATCTGATAAGTTTGGTCATGATTTCCCTACCAAATTCACTGTGATATATGAAAAGAATAAACTGAGACCGTATTGAATCCCGTCTGAAAAAATACAGTGTTAAGTTGGGTTTACCTAGGATCTAATGCACTGTATTTTTTAGTACATAATTCGACATACCTTTTAAGGTGCCCAATTCTAAATGCACTCTTACAAGTTAAAATTCTTACAATATTTGCACAGTAACATTTCTTCTTCCCACCCCTAATATTTTTTTTGTTTTATTATATTAAAATGAGTCCAAACTACATAAGTCCTAATTTTTATTTTTTTAGATGTTTGAGTTGAGACGAGTGGAAAAACCACAATTTCAACAGCCTCAACTTTGTGTAAAGGAAAAACACGTGCACCAAAAAACTGAACCAAAATCCAAAGAAAGAGTATTTTAGGAGAGAATTTTGAGAGTATGATAATGTGAGATTCGTGTTTTTAAAAAACATAAAAATTAGGAGGGAGAGAGGTGGGGAAGCTTTTATTAAAAAAATTTAGAATTATTTTAAAAAATGTATTTTTTTTATTTTTTAATATTTTTTTTGAGGTATTATCATTTGGGCCGTCAGATTCTACCCCATAGCCTTTGGAGGAGAAATCTAATGGCTAAATTTCAAATAATTTTTTAAAAAATTTGAACCATTGGCTGTAATAGTCCGTTGGGGTTAGCCAATTGGGGTTGGTTCAAATCAGGCCCGCCAGATTTTTAGATCCGTCTTGCTTAGCCTCAGCCTGAAGAGGCAGTACGGTATTGGTACCTCGGCTCATGCCGAGCCAGGCACAACATGAGGCCCAATTGGTCTTGGCATGGCACGGCATGGGCACAAAAAATTCTCTTGTCGTGCCGGGCTATGCAAGGCCGAATAGGGCCGTGCCTTGTGCCAGGCCAGGCCAGCCTGGCCCGTTCGACACCTCTAGTCAATAAAGAGGCAGACAAATACACACACACACACACACACACACACAAATTAAATGAAACAAATTCTAGACATGATATTTTCATATTTATTACTTAACAATTTCTTAGAATTTTACCGTCAAGTTCAAAGTGATCAAAAATTTTAAACCATATAAAAGTTATATTATTTTTTAGTTCAATATATACAAAATAGAATAATACATACTAGAGAGACATCTCATTCAACATGTATTAGAATGAGGATGAACTATGTCAAATGAAGTTATTAGATATTATTTTCAGAGAGAAGGTACACATGACTAGCGACATTTAAGAGACATAGCAACTATCAAAATTATCAAAGAATTCTTATAAAATTCTTTCATTACTAGAGAAAAATATACAAAATTATACATCAATAAAACATAACAAATATTTCATAATCTTCAATTAATATTAATTTTATAACTCTTTTTACTTCAAAACTTGGATTATCGATTCATTAATCAACAGGTATATTATATGTTACTATTCTTTTTTTAATAATTTTTATTCGTGTTCATTAAATATTATAATATTTAATGATAGAACATCTAAGGCTGCCATTGGTTATTTTAGCAATCAATTTTTTTATGTATTCAATTTATTATAGTTTCCCAATTATTTCTCTCTAACTTACCTTTCTAGAAAAATATGACAAATGCATCAATCACTTACAGGCTACTACTCACTATACTTACTTTACTTGACTTGAAATATAATTTTTGGACATTATGCCAGTAAAGATCAATATCTCTAAGAAAGAGAAACAAGTAGAGCTATTTCAAGATTTACTAGTCAAGTTCAAGATGATTGAAAATTTCTCACTAGCTCAGAATTTCACTATTGGTCAATTCAATATATATGAGATAGACTAATATCCACTTAAGAAACATCTCATTCAATATGTATTAACAATCAATTGAAAATCAATTATAATAGAGACATAAGAGCCTCAATGCTATACAAATACTACAGAATGATGAACCACAGCAAAAAGTGTTATTTTTAGAGAGGTGACTCGTATGACTACAAGGAACTATCAAAATTATCAAGAGATTTTCACAGATATCTTACTCAATGACATTGTCAGAAAGCAAAATACAAAATTTTTTGTTAGTAAAGTAAAAATAAATATTTCTAAGTATTCAACTCAAGAGTTCACAATAAAATTATAGATAATTATTAACTTTTCTTTAAATTCATTAAAGATTATAATAACTAATAAATATCACTTTTACATATATATTTGATCCATTATTGACATAATTAATATGAAGAATATATAAATTAAATGCTAATCATGGAAATTTATCAAATTTGATATTTTGTAGGTTTTAATTGAAAACAAAGAAATTAACAAAAAGAAAAAAAGAAAATGCAGCCAAGAAATAAACCCATGACTCAGAATTCCTAGCCAAAAATCATGATCTCATTCATTGAAGAGATTATAATAACTAATAAACATCAATTTTACATATATATTTGATCCATTATTGACATAATTAATATGAAGAATATATAAATTAAATGCTAATTATGAAAATTTATCAAATTTAATATTTTGTAAGTTTTAATTGAAAACAAAGAAATTAACTAAAAAGAAAGAAAATTTAGCCAAGTAATAAATTCATGACTCAGAATTCCTGGTCAAAAGTCATGATCCCATTCATTGAATAGATTATAATAACTAATAAACATCAATTTTACATATATATTTGATCCATTATTGACATAATTAATATGAAAAATATATAAATTAAATGCTAATTATAGAAATTTATCAAGTTTAATATTTTATAGATTTTAATTGAAAACAAAGAAATTAACAAAAAAAAAAATTTAGCCAAGAAATAAATTCATGACTCAAAATTCCTGGTCACAAGTCATGATCTCATTCTATGAAGAAATAAAGAAAAAATATGGTTGTGATTAAACAAAACACGCATGCAACAACACTTTTTGAAGATAAATTGTTGAATAGGCTACGACACCAACCAAAAGTAACACCACCATTTGTCTGAATAACGACATCAACTTTAGCTGCAGCACTATTTCTCTTGGTCGCAACATTAACTAAAGCCCATTAAATTTTTCCTAATAGCGACAACACAATTCAAGTTGTAACCTTGTACTCATAAGTCGAGACATGGACCAATACAATAATACACCAGCAATACAAAACCATGAGAATTTTTATTTGCAAAAGATCAAGAGACAAATTTAAATAAAATATTCTAAGAAAAAAAATAGAGGAACAGAGAGGCATAAGAAAAAAAGAACGAATTAAAAAAAGATGAGAAATGTATAAAACCAAAGCTAAAAGTAAACAACTAGAAGATTAGAAAGATCTTTCGCCAACCTAATTTTCTATTGCTATTCTCTTTCTTTTCTACATTTATGAACTCTAAATGTTTGGATAAGCATGTACATAAGGTTCGATTATAAATTTATATATGAGGATTACTTTTATACAAATTGATTTAAATTATAAATTATGAAATTATTAATGTTTTTATATATTATATTATGATTTCTTAGTTGTGAGTAGGATTAAAATAGTCTTCGACACTATGCAAGTCTTAGATGGACTGTGACAAATGAATAAACCAACATACTAGAAGCATTCATCATATGTATTGTGACAAGAGATCAACATATTGCCTTAATAATTATTTGAGTATCTGGTTTACTGAGATATCCATCATATGAACTATAACAAGTGACCCGTGAATCACCATTATTATTCATTTAATATTTTGCTACTTATGGCATTATAAATGTACGCCGAGCAACTTGAGCAAGGCACAAGGTACAGAACAAAAATATTATGCTTGTATCAGCCTCATGCAAGCATGTGTCATGGCTTAGATAGTATCAAGCCAAGGTTCCTAGTTTATGTGCTATGTCAAACACAACACAACTCAGTTTGGTACAATGGCCCATGCGAGCTAATTTCAGCCCAACTAGCTAAACCAAACTAGCCCGACCTGACCATAGCTATCATAGAATGAAGCCAAGCTAGCTTAGACAGACATAACCAAACTTGACATGAACCAATATAACACAACGCAGCTCATGTAAATGACAAGATAATGAATCATGCCGGGCTAGAGGTGCAAACCGTGCCGGGTGGAATGGGCTTGGCCCGAAGCCCAACCCCGTGCCGAGCGCAACCACTGCATGACTCGTGACATGCAATGCCGGGGTGAATCAGCCTGCATGTTGTGCCAGGCACGACCCAAGTGCCTGGCATGTAAGCATGACATGGGCAACGGGCCACACGGTGATGCCCAAAGGGTGATGCGGCGACAGCGCACTATCCCAATTCTAGGTTAAAAATTATATTAGTCATATGTACAGGTGCTCGGCACGAACCAACTTCAAAACAAGCTGATTTTGGGCAGGAGGCCTTGCCGGGCATGCCCTCCAACGAACTGTGTCATGCCAAGCATAGCAGGTGGGCTAGTACGGGCCATAAAAAAAAGAAGTACGAACTTGACATGGCGTGTTTGACACATGTATGCCAGGCTTCTCATTTTTAGAATCCTATCAACATGACACGGCCTATTTAACACTTCTAATAAAAATAAACAATTGAGACACCTTTTCATATGAAGCTTGATAGGTGATCAAAGATTTGCCACAAAGAGATTAAATATTTTATTATCATACTAATTACCCAAAAAAATAGGAAAGTGAGAGAATATCAATGATTAAATAAAAAGTTTGAAAAATATGACCGACATTTACAAGTAGAGCTCGCATATTCTATTGCCCCCTTAATCAACATGTCACAAATTGTACTCTCATGAACTCATTAAAAATGAAAAGCATAATATATGATGGAACAAATCAACTCAAGAACTAATTAGCCAAGGTGCTTGATTTAGTGTTCTCTAGAGATTTACATCAACGTAATCAACAACTCATAAGTTGTACACTCATAAACTCATGAGAAAGAAAATGCATAATACCATCAAGAACTCATTGAGTGATCACTAAAAATTTAGCTCAATATAGTTTAGATAATTAGAAAATTAATTAGTCAATGTATTTGGTTAAACAAGTACATCAATTCATTCTCTGTGATCAACATTCGAACTCCTAGAATCTACTTTATTAATTGTTAGACTCATATATTTATGAAAATTTTAACACATTATAATGTCTAACAATAGCCAATGGTAGGCTATTAAATGCTATTAGTTATAAAATATTCAATTTGATTCTGCTTTTTGTTTGCCTATTCTATATATTAACGATTACCTAACTAGACTAATGTCATGTAAGGATCTATGACCCAGGTAGTATATGTCGAAAAGAAATTGGTTATAATATACTTTTTTTACTTATTTCATAAAAAAATATAAAATTAATTTTATAAAAATATAAAAATTATGAAATGACAATGCATTACTATAAGTCGGATAACACCCATATTAATTTTAGTGATCGCAGGTGAATACACTAGACTTCCTGTGCTGATTCATCGCGATATGATGAGATTTAAAAAAAATAAGAATAGATAATTAATTTAAATAATTCATAGACTCTCATTTGGCAAAAATATTCCAAAATAATTTTAAGATAATATGATATTAACCACAAATTATCTCATAATTATTTATTTTCTTTTATCATTTTTTATTGCGTATGCTTTTAGATCTTGTATATTAAAAATAAATTATTTAGGTTTTCTCAAAATCATTGGTAATATTTATTTATTCAAAATCTCACTTCATGTCAAAATGAAATGACTCTTATAGCATAAATTATACATTTCTTGATTATTTTAGCATTTAAAAAAAAATACAAATATTATTTATCAAATTCTAATTAAGTATTAGATAATGTTCACCTTAACTTTTTTGAGTATGATGTATTTTTTAGTGAGTCCAACAATGATAAGAGTCGAGCAAGTATATTTTGACCTAAAATTTTTTCTTATTCATCTTCAATCCCATTTGAGACTCTAGTTTGAAAAGAAAATCACTCAACTATATTAAAACTTATTTTCTACATTATTATGAAACTCTTATTGAGTCAACATATATACTAACAATAGCAAATCAAATTTATTGTGAAGAATTAGATTTCTTAGGAGATGAATTCTCTTCTGAGTCCAGAGGATCAAGTAATTTAAATGTTTACTTCAATTTTAGCTTAGGGCAAGCTTGAAATTGAACACTTGATCATCCAAGACTTGGAATTCATACTAAAAAAAAATAAGATACACAAAACCTATTCTAAGTTCAAAAAAATATCCTAAAAAATTAAATAATCTTGCAGTAAATTTTTTTATCTTAATAATCTAATTCCTCTTAAAAACAAATAGAGAATTTGTATTAATATTAAAATTTGCTAGCAATATCATACTAACAAGAACAAATCAAATTTATTATGAAAACTAGATTTCCTGGAAAATAAAATATCCTCCAAGTCCAGACGATCAAGTAGCTCACAAATCTATTCTAGTTCTAACTTAGGATTAATCATAAGTTTAAAATTTGATCACACAAAAGTTAGAATTAATATTAAGAAAATGAAACATACACGGCCTATTCTGAGTTTAGGAAAGTATTCCAAGAATTCAAATAATCTTGCAATCAAATCTTTTGATTTTAATATTATGATCCCACTCGTAATGAAATTAAAAATTTACATTCAATATCATATTTTACTAGCATTATCACTCATACCTTTTTCCTTCATTTTTTATAATTATTTTTCTTGAAGATACTAGAAGACTCAAATTTTCTTCTATTACTTTACCTTGCCCAACATGCCATCATGCCATGTTAAAAAAAGATTAATATTATCTATTTAAATATGGCTTGAGAAGTAGTACTCGATCATCGAAAAGTTTTATTGATGATTACAAATAGATATAAAAATATGAACACCAATCAATATGATAAACTAGATTATTACTTAAGAAAAAAACTTACTGAAAGTAGGTGAATTTAAATATTTAGTATGAATTACCATGATATTTTCTTTAATAATCAATATGCCATCCATACAAATTTTTATATAATTATCAATATCTGTCATATGAAGGATACATCAACTAGAGATAAATAATATATTTTTTTCAAAATTACCTAATCATAAATATATACAAAGAGCAACAATTGAGGTTTCAAACAACACAATATGCTTGCATATTATATAAGTCATTAATTAACATGAAATAGTCACCAAGAACTTAATTAGTGAGGTTTTCATGGGCATTAACCTCTTTGCATATTGAGTCATGTGAAAATCTCTTCAATAAGATATTTTGGATCCAGTAACTTCTTGAGAATTACATCTGCTTTTTTCCCAACTTCATACTATAACAGTCAGGCAGTAAGATATATAATCTCAAATCTAATATTTTATGAACAAATATTAAATATATAAGTGAATTATTTTTTCTCATGAAAATAATTAGAAATAAGAGTAAATATATCTTATGTTTTTATTACAGATCAACTAATATATATCTTTATGATAATTTTCAGGATGATAACTAATATTTTTTTCTTTAATGCTTGATATACAAAATATTTAATACCAACTTCAAAAGGGTTCTTATAATTTATAGTTTGTTTGATATAATATATAGTTTACTTATTTATTTTATTTGATTAGATTATAAATGAGAATACCAAACATGTGGGCTACCAACATCAAAATAGCAAATGTAAGGGGTTTTATTTGTACATAAGTTTAATAATTTTTATATTAAAAACTTGTTTTAGGCTTGAATTTTTACTTAATGTGTTTACAACTCATTTAAAATCAAAACAAAAAATATAAGCTTTTAATAATATTAACACATATATTATCATATATATGTTTGAGTGAACTAACTGGCAAACAAGTCTTCCATGAGATCACACTTTATAATCAATGTATTAAGAGATCTGTGTTGGATTATGTATCTCGTAGAATTATGCTGCATGGAAGCAGATATTAGGTGACCATGAATCAATATATTCAAAAGTTAATAGTGACAAAGATCAAGATGTTAAGATTGATATGTGGTCCTATTAAGAAGGAAAAAATTAAAAATAAAATTATTAGAAAAAAAATAAAATGCCTCATGTAGATGATACAATAACTAAAAATTATTTTTTTTTTATTTTTTTTAAAGTAACTAAGAATTATTTTAAGATTATTTTGCTTTAAATTTCATTTTTATTATCATATTTTTATCATTCTTTAAATAATTAATTATATATTTTAAGTTTTCATCTTGCATTGAATCCTAAACTTATTAGTTTTAAAAGCAACCATTCAAATTTTTAATTTCATATCTAATTTTTCCTTTATACCATCAACCAATAATATGTCATCTATAAATAAACATATGCTAAATGATATCTTATTTGAGTTTCTTATCAATATATATATAATTAGAATAAAAACATAAAAATTGAGTGATGATTTTTATGTAGTCCCACAATTATCAAAAACTATTAAGTGAAACCTTGTATCAATCTAACTTTGGATATCGCTCACTCGTACATATACTCGATATCATTTTCCTACATAATAATCACTAAATTAAGTCCATTGCATACATCACCCCATAAATATTAAGTAATCATAAATAAAATATCAATAAAATGACAATGTAATTTTTCTAAGATATTTCTCATTTTCTAGTATGTAAAGTGATGGATCACATTGTACAATTTGACTCAAACACCATGCATGCTCATTCCCTCTAGGCAAACCACATGAGCTCGGGAAATAGATCATGGCACCCGCCAAAGACACAAGGATGACTCAGTTGATCAATAAATCAAAATTCCAATCACTATTAAAAAACAAGAATCAAATTACCATGTTGCGCTCGGAGCTAGTCAAGCAAGGCATAGAGCAAGCTATGCTAGTACGAGCCAATCCGATCAGAACAAAGTGACATTTTTTTGCCCATATTCTAAATCCTAAGACTTAAGATTGCCTAAAAAAAATATAAAGCAAATAAAATGGTGGAAATAAAAAAATAATAGCAATGTAGCACACTATAAGAATGACATGAATCAAGAATGATCAAGATCAATCGATATCAGTAGTATGAACTATGATTAGAGATGTAGATCATCATAGTCTTCAACATGGATGCATTTCAAGATGTTGCTAGTGTCTTCGATATTCTTGATCTCTACATTTCATGAATCATCATCCATCATCATCCCTTGTGCATTTTCATTGATGCCCAACCTCAAATCCTCATAGTCCTTCATGCATGCAAGTGTCTCTATGATATTTGATTATAATCTTGATCTTCTATTTGAAAAGATAATTTTTAGATAAAAAATAAACTCCAATACTATGCATGACACTAGAGAGGTCAGTAGATTACATGTCATCTTAAATAGCACAAGATAGGTGGATTTATATGATTTCGACTATAACAAAATATCTAAGTTTTTATTATTATCATGTAATAGGATAGTGTAGTAATTAATATTTAAGTATCGAGACATCTCACTTCTATTCAATAGACAGCCCTATTGTTTGCCCCTTGCTAACTAAATAAAGAATTTATCATCTTTGAATATGATGTCCATATCTATACTCAGAGCATCATCTCTGAATACGATGCCCATAACTATACTTAGAGCATCATCTCTGGATATAATTTCTACCATAGAAATTTGTAATGCACGTAACAATTTTTTAATAGTCCTAATAAACATTCTAAAAGCAACTCTATCATTTGAAGTATTATCAAAATTGATACTAAGTATTTTATTTTAAATTTCATATTCCCTAGAAATTCTTATCACACACTAATCTATGGTTGTGTTATACTAAGGATGACGAATCTTAGGAAATCATATTATCTATTTATAAAGTTTTCATTTAAAGTCTATATATGTAGTAGGCGGTGAAGCATGCAAATAATGCATCATTGCGAATAGTCCATATATCGAACATCACATATGTCACTCTACTAAATTTCTTAAATTCATTAACTATTAATTATTTTTATAATTTATAAAATTTTATTATGTCATTCCTATATGTGAACCTAAGAATCCTATGAAAGCATGACTCTTGATAAAGAAATTAAAAACCAAACCAATGTTACCAAATGAGTCAACATGCCAAGTTGTGCCGCACCACTATCATGGTAGAGATAGTTGGGTCACCCAATCATGCCTAGCAAGGCCCCCATGCTTGTGTGATGTGCTTTGCCCACCAATCTAGGAGCTAGGTTGTGTCGAGCCAGGCCCAAATTTTATTTGGTAGTGCCTCATGCCAAGCTTGATCACCCAACTCATTTGATGTTTCTACATCGTATATTAATATATTACCAATAGCATTACTATCATCTTGCACTTCGTACCTAAAGATACTTTATCATTATCATCACCATTAACACATGTTCTCATCTTGCTCTTTTCTATGATATCCCCTATTTTCTAGAATGTCAAGCGGTGTATCACATTGTCCATCCTTACTTGAATACCATGCATGCTCATTCCCTTTGAGAAAACCACATGAGTTCAGAAAATGGATCATGGGCAACCCCACTAACAAAACAAGCATGACTCAGTTGATTAAGAAATCAAAATCCCAATCAAAATTGACAAAGATGTCAAAATGTGAATCATGCTGCACCACAAGCATGGAGAGACAAGTGGAGCAGACAATAAAGCTTAGCAAGGCCCCCATGCTTGTGTGAGGTGCTTTCCTTCACAAATAAATGAGCTAGTCCAATAGTTACTAAATGATATCCAAATGGTATCTTCTTTATGTTTTTTTTTAATATATTTATAATTGGAATATAAATGTAAATACCAAGTGATGATTTTTAGTATAATCTCACAATTATCAAAAACTATTGAGTAAAACCTTGTACTAATCTAACATTGGCATCATTCCCTCATACACATACTTGATGCCTCTTTCCTACATAATAATCATTTAATTCAGTCTATTGATACTCTATTATAAACTTTTTCCAAAATAATATGGAGATTACATGTCTCCCTAACAATTATTAAATAATCATAAATAAAATATCAATAAAACAAAATTGTCACTTTTCTAAAATATCTCTAATTTCTAGTATATTAAATAAATATATCAATAATTTCTAGTATATTAAATAAAATAACAAAACATGAGTCAACATGCCAAATCGTGCCGGACCACAAGCAATGGGGATAAGTGGGCCACCCAATCAAACCTAGCATGGCCCCCATGCTTGTGTGATGTGTTTGTCCCACCACTATGAGCTAGGTTGTACAGGGCTGAGCCCAAATTTTATTTGGTCATGCCTCTTGTCAAGCAAAGCCATCCAGCTCATTTGACATTTGTACATCATATGATCTCAAATTATCAATAGCATCACTATCTTCTTGATTTTTGTTTCTAAAAATATTCTATCATCAGCATTAACATTGACACATGTTATCTTATTAATAACTAAGTTTTCATCAAGAATGCTACCCATGGAATATTGAGCAGCAAGGGTAGGAGTAGATAGCTAAGTACAACAAATAGCAATGTGAGCAAAAAAGGAGAATGAATCTATTGTTGAATAACAGATAACTCCAAGCATTTTTTTTTTTTTAGAATTATGACATGTGCCAAGAGAGTAGTATCATATTTATGTTCTACTAACAAAGAACCAGACATTAATTCCATAGTTACCTAACACAATAAATATATATAGATTATTTATAAATACTCACAAATTGTAGATTAAGAAACCCAATTAGTTTATCATTTAATAAGAAAAACAATAAATCATCCACCAGAACAATCCATGAACTTCCGAGAACATGATCTAAAAAATTAATTTGATAACATATATATTATGGTTCAACAAAATTTTCTTATCAATCAAAATAGATGGATCAATGAATAGATATTCAAACATGAGATTTGATACTAATGTCTTCTCAAAAACTCCAAAAATTCATGGATGTCATATAAAGCCATACTCAATACACAAGTCTCATATTTTAACATGAGATTTTAAAGAGACTAAAATCTCAATAGCTTTACTCCCAAAAATCATAAATACTTCATTTGATGCATCTCGAACCCGAAACCAACCATCATTGAAAGAATACACATCATTGCATCAAGGTATAACTTCTCATATATACATGCAAATTGAAAACTTTTTCATATATGGTCATTTAGGTATTATTTTTACCTAAACATATTTGATTTTAAAATTCTTATAAGATTCATCGTATCAGTATTTGTGTGATTGCACATTCCACCATAAAAAGTATATATCAACCAAATAAATCTTCTTAAAAACTATTTTTTAAAAACTATAATACATGTATTCAATTTTAATCCTGCAACTCTAAAATTATTAATTTCATAAATTATCTCTCATTCTCTCAACTTTTATAAGAAACAAGTTTCATCAATCATAATTATATTATATGAAAATCAAGGTATAACTTCTCATATATACATGCAAATTGAAAACTTTTTCATATATGGTCATTTAGGTATTATTTTTACCTAAACATATTTGATTTTAAAATTCTTATAAGATTCATCGTATCAGTATTTGTGTGATTGCACATTCCACCATAAAAAGTATATATCAACCAAATAAATCTTCTTAAAAACTATTTTTTAAAAACTATAATACATGTATTCAATTTTAATCCTGCAACTCTAAAATTATTAATTTCATAAATTATCTCTCATTCTCTCAACTTTTATAAGAAACAAGTTTCATCAATCATAATTATATTATATGAAAAATCAAACATAAATATATAATATCAAGAATTATTTTATTAATCATTCAAATCAAATTAATATGGCTTGTAAATTTTAGCACCAATCAATATATTAAGAAATAATGAACTTGGGACAACTAATGTTCATACATAGAGAACCAGATGTAAACACACATCATTTTGGAGTGATTATGCCCTAAATTTTTTGGATTATTTTTTGGAATGTTCTCAATCATCAATGTGCTTCTATTAACATTTGCATTTCTCAGAAAAGAACATTATAAACAGTTAAAAAAACATATAGCATTGACTTTTATCATTAGAAAAATAAATATTCAGATTTATCCATACCAAAAACCTTGTCCTTCGCACTGAGTTTCACCATGGATTTAGAATTCTCATTCACATCAAAAAATGTTAATAAGTAGAAATAAAACATTTTAAAAGAATAAATCATTAGAACAAGTACTTTGTGACGAAATAAATAAATACCTTCAAATCACAAACTGGATGAAGAGCAACTCCTTTGTTAGCAGGAAAATTTTGTCTTTCTGTACCAATTAATTTTATAAAATACATTAGATTCATAAAGTCATTAACTCACTCACTACAAAAAACACAAAAAGTATAATGCAATAGTTGAAACATGATCAATATGAATTATGGAAAAACTTAAGTTTATTCCTTTTCATCATACAATTCACGATAAACAAGGCAAATGCATCATTAAAAAAACTGAGGTTCGCCAAGTAAAAACATGCCTAGACCTCTATTTATCAAAAAATTACATTAATCATGTTCTAATCATTTAACATAAGATATGATTTCCAAAATTTAACACCAATATGTGAGTGGTGTGTGTGTGTGAGAGAGAGAGTGAGAGAAAGTCTTCACTATAAATTACCAAAGCCAAACTCACATGTTTCTTCGGGCATTGTGTTTTGCATTCTTAGGATAGTTCTTTTGAATGTTGCTATCACATCGGCAAATGCATTTCTTCTAGCATTAGCATTTCCTAGAAAACAAAGTACTAAAAATAGCCAAGGAATAAATCAAAATACTTATGAAAGGAATAATAAATTATTCAAATTAATTCATACTAGAGTGATCACTCTTTCTATTGGGATTCTCAATTTCAGAACTCTCCATATCAAAAGTCACCAACAAGCCAAAATTAACAATTGCAAAAGCCATTTTCATGAGAATAATAAGTGAGCATGAAAACAAAAGAAAGTAAATTTAAAGGGATAAACTAATTACTTTGAAATAGCATGCAGGAGGATCATTTTTTATTGCAATCATGGTGGCCTTCCTGTGCAATTTTATTTAACACATAATGAAGCCTTTCATGAAATAATTAATAAACCATGGAATTAAATCATGTTAAAGAATGAACAAATTAATTTTTGAGCATTTTATTAAATGAAAATTTAGTATTTCCATTATAAATAAATAATTAAAAAAATAAGTATTACATCAACAACAAACTAGCACATAAACCCCCAGAGCACAATTCAATTAACAAAAAAAATAAGCATAGTTCTAAGCATTCATAAACATGACTTTGCTACAACTACAAGTATATAAATTATCACAAAATTCCTTTCCTTACTCTTTTCCTAAAGAAAAATATAGTTTCCCTATGTCTACTTCATTTGCTCTAGATGGCTCATCGATAACTAAATTTAAAACTTATGTCTCAATTCATTACTATCACATCAAAAATAATTGTAAAAGAAATAAAAATTTATCTCCTTTGCTAAATGTCAAATATAAAGAATCTCAGATAAATATAATAATTATTATGTACTCTACTTAAACACTATATGTTATTATTTGTCTTTTACATTTTCAAAATTAATGTCATAAATAATCGATAAAATAGTTGATTATACTAACTACATAAGTTATAATTAAAAAATTATCTAATAAAAAACAAATAATTCGTATTTATTACAAGTTTTTTGCTAGTATTTGAACATAATTATCTCATTATAAGACATGATCTCCTTAAGAATAATATCATATTATAATAATATAGATAAATATTTTCAACACTATTAAAATTTAAAAATTAATATATCAGTATTTAATAATATTTATTATTAGTTATGAGTGGATATTCTTTTTGAATAAGGCATAACGGCATATCATCTGAAAACAAAATTTATTATATTTTTTCTAAATACTAGAGAACCAAAATAATACACATGATGACGTGTGTTTCTCTCATCAATATTTCTTTGCATTATTACCATCTCAATTAATGATGTGTCATTTCATATTCCACAAACAAATAAAAAAATTTTAAAAAAAATATAATCTAAAATATTATTATTTCTCAATAACTTGATATCAGATTCAAAGAGAATTTTATTTTTTTTATAAAATTTCATAAAAAGAGAAAAATAAGATTTTTCATTAAATACAAATAATCATCTAAAATGAATATAATTATTAACAAAAATAAAAAAATATCTCAAATCATTATATTTTGTTATCTTATTGAGTCCCCATGTATCTCAATGAATCAGATTAAATGAGTCACTCTTAATTCATTCCTACTATTTTGGATATGACACTCTAGTCTACTTTCTTAAATGGTGCATCTCGCAATTAATAAACACACTCTTCTAATACTCAACTCTAAAATCTTAAATAAGATGAATGATAAAAATCCTAACCAAGATTGTATCATAAGTGAATCAATATTAGATAGACTTATAGGAGCACTTTTGTGAGTAGAAAAAAATAGATAGTTTATCTTGATACAATCTCTATGAAAGTGTTTTGACCAATTTGTCATTTATGCATATAAATATCAAAAGAAAAATAATATTACAATCTTGTTGCTTCATAAAATAATTAACAAAAAATATATATTATAATAAAATTCTAATAAATATAAAATATGTTAAACAAAAGAGTCAACATTGATATTATTTTGCCCTTTTAATTCATATAAAGGTATCATTTGTTACAAAAATATAAAAAAAATATATTTTCCAAAGAAATACAATATGATTACCTATAGCATGGGTAATTACTCTGAAATATATGACCAAAGCATTTTGAACAAAGTGATGAACATAAACCAAAGAAATAAGTTATGCCCTCCTATTAGGAATGCATGGGTTTAACAAGACTAAAAAAAGTGATCGTAGAGGAATTGAACTATTGTATAGCCTTTTTAAACTCTTAAAAAACCATTGTAACTCGAAGCATGATATTTATGAACCCTTGCAAGTATACCCCAGCCTATCATAGAAAGAATAGGTCGCTATTATTTTTCTACTTCTCTAAATGTCTCTATCAGTTCTCTCAACTCTTTCACTATCACTGTATTATGAAGACAACATTGTATTATGAGACCAACCCTAGTCTATCTAGTCATGATGGTGGAAGCTTGATTCACTCTTTAATAAATTTATTAGAAATAAAAATGCCTTTTTCCAAGAATCTATACTTACAAAATAACATATCAATCTCTCTATACATGTATATAAAGAATATTATAAATCTAATCATTAAATCTACTCGATACATTATGATTTATCAACAAAGATATCACACCAAAAATTCTCACGTAATTATATCTAAATTATCACATGCTAGTTATTCAAAATGCACATCATCAATTAAGTCATAACATCATATAAATAAAATATCCATGAAAAATACATTAATACAGCAAATACTCAAACCATCTTGCTAACATCACAAGATAAACAGGAAAAAAAAAATAAGTATCAAAGATAGACTAATAACTTTTCATCAAACATCATTCATCTATCTGCATCAATCTAAGGTGGATTTTCATATAAATAACCACATAACTTGAGTAGAAAACATAATTTGGACAAACATTATTGTGCATATAAGGTGGATTCAATCCAACAAATACTTACTAAGGTCGATCATCACAATTGTGGATTTTCCAATACACAAATCAAATCATCACTAATATATAGCCCATAAAAATATGTATTTGTCATCAATTCCCATTAGCTTATTCCTAATAATATTTTATTACTACTTTGAACAAACTAGATCATCACAATCTCTCTTTTACCTCAAAAAATAATTATAATTATATGCAATGAATCCAAAAATAAAAGTTTCAAACAATGTAGAAATAGAAAACAAATCATGTCAAGCCAGCATGACTTAGTTTTTGTGGTCTAGTTAGTCCATTATACCATAGATGAGCAGAACACAATTGGGCATCCAATAATATTGTGTTAGCATGCTTCAAAAAAAGAGTAATCCAACATGACAAATAGGCATAATTTATACCAAATTCATCTTATATCATATCATGCTAGGATCAAGTATATACGTTATGAAACCCCTAGTGCACCTAACCCAAGCCTGCACTAGACTAGGAGCTATGCAATACATTCAAACAAAGATTATATTGTTTGAATGTATAGTAATTTTCACAACAATATTGAACAAATACTATGATTTTATAGAAAAAATCCAAAAATAAAAATTACAAATATTTTAAAACACTCAAACACTAGAGGTAGAAAACAAATCATGTTAAGCCAACATGACCTAGATTTTTGTGGCCACTGATCCATCAAACCATGTGATGGGCACAACAAAATTTGGGTGCCAAATAATGGCATTTCAGCATGTTTGGAAAAAAATACATCCTAACATGGTCCATAGGCCTAAATTCAACAAAGGTCATGCCATATCATGTCAGGCAAGAACCATCAAGCATAAAAGCTATGAAACCCAAGGCACACCTAATCCAAGCTAGCACTAGCATTGGCGAGATGTAATACACTTTCTTGCTAGACCTATCCACACCAATTGAACTAGCTAAACCTCAAGGTTAGGTCAAATAAATTTAGGTCTAGATTGTCATTGAGTATATTAAATAGGGTTAGTTCAACATTGATGCAAAGTAATCCAATTTCATTTAAAAAAAGGGAAGCATAAATGACCACTAATAGAAATAATTTTAAAATTTAAGATGAGAGGATAGACACACCAAGTTGAATCATGATCTGCTAGACCTGAAACCTCAACCAAGGCACAACCCAGGTAATTTGGTCACCCAACCTAGTTTTGGCCTGCTCATGCCAAGCTCTATGGTATTGCCATGCTGAACTATTTTCAGCACATTGGACGAACCACTTTGCCAAGCGTGGCATTAACCATGATGGGTGGTGGCTCATGCTTGTGTCAAACACAGGCATGAGCATGCAGTGTCATACTTGGGAAAAGTTAAGTATGCCTTGTTGCATATCAAGATCAGGCCACTCGGCTCATTGATCTCCTCTAAGTACATCCGCCCACCGTATTATATTTCATTGTGCATTGAAAAACACCTTTGCACCATCAAAAAGGTTAAAACATAATGTCAAAAGTGAGACGGCCACGAAACTCTAGAGATACCCCATAACTACGCACCATTATTTGTTAAATTCTTAACTTAACAAAATGATAATATTGCCAATGCCACAACTAGATGCCAAAGATTACTATCACCAACACCACAAAAGGATGCACCATCACACACACACACACCCACACCAACCATAACATAATCATTCTCATATCCTAAACACCATCTAATACCATGTTATGGCCAAAATAAAATTTTGACAATAGTAATTTAAGGAAACAAAAGAAACATAAGATGAAGATAAAAAAAGAAGAAAAATTATTAATCATGAAAAAAAATTAGGATACAACACATACCATATATATGCATGTGTGTGTGTGTGAGAGACTTATATCCCACAATATATCAAATGTTTTCAAACCTCAACATTACTATTTAATATTGTGTCAACAACTTAATATTTTAAAGTAAAAAGACCCGTCATAAAAATTATAGTATTGAAAACCATGAAGGAATAGTCAAAATCCTACTAGAAAATAATCTTGAATATTCTTCTTGTCTCATTAGTCACCTTTACATGATGGCCACCATATAATCTATCATCATGAATTAAAAAATCTTTTACAAATATGATATCAAAAATGTAACAAACATGAAACACTCAAAAAAACTGAACTAAAAAATATTGTATATAATTTTACCTCAACAGGACACTAATACTAATGTCACAGTCAAATGCCATCAATTATTATTGCAGGCGTGCATATCTTAAATACAATATTTTATGACCAAACCATTTATGATGTGTATATCTTAAATAACCTCAAACCATTTATGACATAATAATTCAGCCACTGTGCATTTCAGGGATAGAGGGAGAAAAGATAAAAAAAATTGCATTAACTAAAAAAATATGCTATTTACTAACCACATCAAGTTTTTGCATATTTACCTGAATAAGAAAAAATATGACTTGAATATATATATATTCTCTAATCAAAAGATTTTTAAGAAAAAAATAAAACTTTATTTTCATGTATAACAAACACTAAGATATTGATATAATAGGTTGAATTCTTTTTTAATGTGCATTTCATATAACAAATTTAATTCAGAACTTATTAAATATCATAAGTAATTTGATAATAACAGTTTCATTAAACTAAGATTACATGTTAATAATGTGTTGTTAACACACACCAATAATAAGTGTATTACATAATTAAAGATAGAATTGGTTGAAAAGTTTAAAATAAAAGGTTTAGAACTAGAAAACCTATATATCCTCATTAAAATATTTTGAAGAAAAAAAGTTAATTTTCATGTTGAACAAACACTTAGATATTAATATAATAGATTAAATTTTTTTATCATGAGCATTTCATATAACAAATGCAACTCGGAACTTAATAAATATTATAAGAAGTTTGATGATAACAATTTCATTAAATTATGACTAACTATCAATGATGTGTTGTTAACGAATACCAATAATAATCATATTACATAATTGAAGATAGAATGAATTGAAAAATTTTAAATAAAAGACAAAGACTTAAACTATATCCTAACAAAACAAATTCAACAAAACAAAAATAATATGAATAATTAACTCTTAAAAAATCATCTAAAAAATTAAGATTCTAACAATACAAATTAATCAAAATTATAAGTTAATACTCAAATTTTTATTAATTTCAAGATATTCTCATATTTAATTTACTAACAATGAAACAAACAATAAAGAAATATCTAAAATATCATATATATAAGTGATGAGCAACTTAATATGTAATAAGATCAGATATAAAATATTTACAAATAATAAAGGTGATTAGCCAATACATGATTAATCTGGTAAAAAAGTAATAAAATTTAATAAAAAAAATCATGAATAAACTTAATAGCACTTTTAATAATACATTATGTTATGGAAAATTAGAATTTGTTATCAAAAACTATTAATTTTAAATTTTAAGAGTGATCTTATTATAAAAAAAGAGTAAATAACAATTATACAAGCTAGCAATTAAATAATTTCTTTACAAATATAAATAAAACAACTTTGACAAAAAAAATTATTATATTTTTTAATAATCAAAATATTTTGCACTTAACATAAAATTATTTAATCATCTTAGGACAAAACATATTCAATTAAATATTATTAAATGAAAAAAGATGAATGATAGAAGTATAAATATTTAAAAAATATATACATCAAACAACATACCAGATATTTTAATTAAATATGTAAATACAAGTAACATTATATGATAGCAATTCTCTATTAATATAACAAAAATATAAGCATAAAAATGACAAATACAAGAAAATAAAGTAAATACAAAAACATAACTTGAGTAGAGAATATGAAGATAATAGCATATTTAAAAACTTGTGTAGTCTTCTCAGTATGACATTGTTGATTTGTTGACAATGCTTTTCTCTAGATAAAATTGTACTATTATATATAGAAAGGGAACAAATATCAAAAATAGTAAAATTTCCACTAACATATATATATATATATAGAAGCTCCCATGCAAAAACTAACACAAAAATAAAATAAAGATAAGAAAGAGTTATAAAGTGATCAATTGAGATTGCTCCTAAATTTTATTTTTAAAAAAAAAATTTCCTATTATAAGAGAGAATTTATTGTCCCACTCTCCTTATTAATGAAATGAACTTATAATCATTTGTTCATAGCAAAATTATTCTACAATTATATGTGATGTTTGTATCCAATTGATTGTACACATTTCATGATTTAAATTAAGACATTTCTCCTTTCATTTAATAATTCAATCTCCATGTAAATCTCAACATGCATCTTTTTCTATTGAACAAACAATTTTAACTTGATATTTCAATTCAAATGTATTTCTCACTTTTTTCTCTTTAACTCTTGATTAGTATTATTCTATCTTTGGTCAATTAGAGATGTATGATCCATTCATTTTCATTATCATTTATATTACTATTTCTAGTCTGCCACTCTTATATGAACATAGCTAACTGCAAAAACATGGCACATCAAAATTAAAACTTTCATGAATTACAGGCCTTGCAGTCTTTCTGATTTCTGTAATGGGTTGCTGAAATGAATAAATAAAATTAAAAAAAAAAAAAGACAAAACACCAAAGCCAAGAAACATGGCTCGAAGTGAGAAACTTTAATTCCACTTACCCGACACACCCACTAAACACACCCACTCTTATATTACTATCTCATTGTGATTATAAACTTTCATCTGTCCTATGCCGGCTGTTTCAATTATTGAGAAAAGAAAAAGAATCCATTACTTAAACCTACAAAAAACAATAGCAATGAAAATCATAAATAAGTTGAAACATATAACAGGAGCCTATAGCGGGCCCCATAGATTTTGCACCTTTTGTACCTTGCATAATTCCCGTAGTCATTTTCCCCTGGGTTTTCAAAATTGAAAATTCTTCAAATCACGAAGTAAAAATAAATTATAGGGGAAAATTCATTTTCCCCTTAAAGCGAGTAGGTAGGATGTAAAGAATATATATACATACATATATATACACATATACACACATATACATATACATGTCTCCCACCATTCATGCGTATTGTATGCTAACTAAAGGATCCCCCTTTTCGTGACCAGAGAGGTGGGGAATGAACTCTAAATACCTCTCTACGGAAGAGAAGGTAGCAGTTAGCTAGGTTCGCCTAATAGGGACCCAGAAATGAACAACGCAGTGTAGACTAGATCTGCACACACCTATCCTTCTCTTACGGAGGCATGAAGACAACAAGGAAAAATCATGAACGAAAATAAACGAACATATAGAATTGAAGAAATCGATCGGATCAGGCAAAACGCAATACCATCTCATGGAAGAATAATGAATTGATATCGGCTCAAGATTTGATAAAACTTTGCTCATGCAGAGAAGAACATTTACCTTGGAGGAAGCCATTTTCAAGGAATTTCAGTTTCGTGGTACTGTCGATAATTAACTATTTTATACTGTAAATTTCACTCGCTGGCAAAATAGAAATTTAGACCGTTGTACAGTGAGCAAGCACCATTAATTTAAATTTCAAATCTTATTTTATTTCAACTATTTTAAAAAAATAATTTTTATAAAATATATTTTTATTAAATCTAATAATTATTAATTAGTAATTTAATTTAAGGCACATTTTTTAATATTTTTAATTAGTTATTAACTTACATGATTATTAAATACTTATGTTGAATTTTAAGATTTTTTAATTATAATAAAAAATAGGTTACTAACATTTCAATAAAAAAAAAACATATATCTGAAAGACTGAAACAAATGAAATAAAAGAAAATTTTAAAAGAAATTATATATTTATATTAATTCAAAATAATTGAGTGCGGGTTTTGGTTTGCCGTATATAATCATTAAATAAAAAAAAATACAAGTGCACATATATTTACATCTATATTCACATATATCCATGTATATATTCACATGTATGCCTATATATTAATATATATGCATCTATATTCACATGTATCCTATAATTGTGTGTCTGTGTGTCCGTGTGTATCATGCTAATGTGGCAGTTATGTGGACATTTTTGTCAAATGCATTTTGCATGATTAAGATTAGATTTTAAGAAATATTATTTTATCATCAAGATAAAAAAATAAAAAAATTTATATTTTTAGTATAGGTGTAAAACGGGACATGCAGGGCTGGCCCGGCCCTTTTTTTTTACCACGCCCATGGTTTCGTGTCGGGCCAAGCACGACACGGTTATTGTACCGTGCCGGCTTGGCCCTGCACGATTTATCAAAAGCTAGGCTCGGCACGACCCACCGGCTCGACGGTTAAAGCGTCTTGCTGGGTCAGGCCCGTACGGGCCTGGTTAAAAAAAATAATTTTTTTTTATTTTTCAAGTATTGTATTAAACTTTATATAAAATATATATTATATTATATATAGAGAATGTATAAAATATTAAATTTATAACATGAAAATTGTTAAAAATTTAATAAATTACAAAGTTTAAATTTTTTAATTAAAAATATAATATTAATAAATTACAAAGTTTTATATTTAAATTGGTAAATTGAAAATTATTAAAAATTTGTAACTTGAAAATATTAATAAAGTTTAAATTTTTTTAATACATTTCTAATAAATTTAGATTATAATTTATTAGAATTAAATTATATAGTCTTAATTTTTAAATGAATATTTTAAATAAAAGAATAAATCAAACGAAAAATTTCATTAAAAAAATAACAAAGTCAAAAAAACAAAAGCAAACCAAATGACAAATCGGCCAACAGATACCGAACCAATGCAAATACATCGTAACATAAAAAAAAGTGCACAATCAATAAAAAATAAAATATCGAAATCAAAAATTAAACTCAAGAATAAATCACAAAAATCATCAACTGTCTCCATGACCATGAGGCATCAAAAATCAAAATCAAGTGGCAATGACAAATGGAATGTGGCATGGGGTACTGGTATGGCAAGGCGTACTGGCGTGGTAGGGGGTACCGGCGAGGCATGGCATACTGGCGTGGCGTGGGGTACTGGCGTGGCGTGGGGTACTGGCGTGGCATGGCATACTGGCTTGGCGTGGCATTGGCAACTGATGTCTGGCAACGGGAAGGGGAAAGTGTAGTCCTTATCCCAGCTTCAGCACAATCCTTGATGCTTAACCTCGAATCCTCTCAATCCTTAAAATAGTCAAAGCCTCAATAATATCTGAACGTAATCTCAATCTCCTATCCGAAATCAGGTTCACACTATTCACTACAACAGAAAAAGCAGTTTCCGATATTATGCTTGACACCGGAGGAGTTAGTAGATCTCGTGTAATTCTAGATAGCACGGGAAAGGTGGAATCATATGATTTTCACCACTGTAATATATCAAAATTCTTAGTATCAGAATGTGATAGGATTGAGCAGTAATCGGTATCTAAGTTCCAAGAAAGCTCGCTCCTATGTGATGGTCCACCCAGTCGTTTCCCTCTCTCTAACTGAATGGAAATATTGTTATCTCCGAAGAAGATATCAATGTTCGTAATCACAGTCTCGCTACTACTACCACCATACCTAGTATCGTAGTATGTGAACAGGTTAGTCAACTTCTCGTGAATGAACCCTTCAGGTGGGTCTTGCAGGTTCAAGCACGAGGAAATATAAGTCAATGTGTAATCTACCCCTTCCACTTTGACCCTAGGGTCCATGCATGCAGCGAGACAATAAAGAGATGGAACGATGGACAAGTACTTTAAGTACTTGGTTTCCATCTCTACAACCATATGGCTAAGTGTCTGGTCAGCTGGATACTTCCTAAATATGCTACTATTGTTGCATATGCACCTGAGTGCAATGCAAGTCGTGGGCGTATAAACCGACGAACCATGTTCATCGTGTCATAAAATAATCTTCATGAATTTCATAAATGAAAATTCCTGAAGTCCAGTCAGTATCGTTAATAATAAATTCGTCACTCTTACTATTGACGTAGTCGATATTACGTTGTTCG
>JAREIK010001539.1:0-40423 GCA_029783825.1 Sapria himalayana
AAAGGAAAATGTATTACGAAATAATAATTATTTGATTTGAATTTTTTTTCTTTTACAAAGTTTATATTTTTTTGATGAAAATAATTTTATATAATTATTAATCTATCCAATCATCATTATTTTGTAATTAATATTTATAATAAAAATAATCAAATAACTAATTATAATGAATATTTTAAATTTATGAGATAAACATAATATGAGATATATTATTTTATATTTCGGGTATACTGGTTTAATTTAAATTAGATCTGTCCAATTGAACATTTAATATGTAATTATTAATTTCTATAAAAATAAAACTTAATACATAATTATACAATAAAATTAAAATTATACCGAATACAAATTTAAATGACTATTTATGCTTTATTATAATGTATACTCTGTTTAATGTTTTAAGCATTTTAGCGGTTTTTGTCGTTTGGAGTTTAGTGATTTATGTTTTTAGGCATTTAGTGGTTTATAAGTATTATTTAAATAATTAAATAACAAAAAAAATTTGTACTTTTTTCTAAATTTCTTAGGTTATAATTTTTCAAAATATAATAATATTTAAAATTTTTTGAAATGTGAATATAATATTTAGTTATAATAATATTAATAATTATATATCATATAAATTCAATATAATAAATTTTATTGATAGATATATCAATAATGATCAAAAATTAAATTAATAAACTATTAATAATAAGATAGATATTAATTAATAAACTATTGATAGATATTATAATTATCATTTATTATATAGATTATATAGGTTTAATGCTTTAAGTATTTAGGGGGGTTTGGGGTTTAGGAGTCTATAGATTTAAAGGTTTAGGTATTTAGTGGTTTATAAGTTTTATTTTAAAAATAAAATTATAAAAAAATGATTTTTGTGATTTTTTATCATTTTTGAAAGTTATAACCTTTGAAAGTATAATAATTTTTAAATATTTTTTCAAATGTAAATATAATATTTAGCTATAATAATCTTAATAATTATAAAATATTAAAATTCAATATAAGTAATTTTATTGATAGATATTATAATAATGATCAAAAAATAAATTAATAAACTTTTATGAATAAGATTTAGAGAAATTAAAATATAATTTCAAAACCTATTTACACTGATTCCAAATCAGTGTAAAATATATTACTAAATAATAATTTTTTGTTTTAAAATTTTTACTTCTTTTTTAAGGTCATATTTTTTTGATTAAAAATAAATTATTAAAAGTATATTTGTCTCACTCATTATTTATTTTGTAATTGACATTTCTATAAAAAATAAACTAATAAATAATTAAAATGAATATTTAAAATAATAATGAATACAAATTAATATGAAATTTGTGTTTTATTATAAATGGTATATGAGTTTATTGGTTTGATTATTTATGAGTTTTGCGTTTAGTAGTTTAGCAATTTATGTTTTTAGGCATTTTATGGTTTATTGGTTTTATTTTAATAAAAAAAATAAAAAATTTTTTTTTAGATTTTTTCGGATTTTGAATGATTATAACCTTTGAAAATAAGATAATTTTTAAAATTTTTTGAAATGTGAATACCATGTATAATTATATTAAGCTTACTGATTATATATCATATAAATTCAATATAAACAATTTTAATGATGATATTATAATAATGATCATAATTTTTTTTAATAAACTATTAAAAAAATATAAATTTTAATTAAAATATATTTACATGACGCAAAATAATTAAAATAAAATCAAAATATATTACTAAATAATAATATTTAAATTTTAAATTTTTCCTTCTTTTTATAAGCTTATGTTTTTTTTTATTAAAAATCAATTATTTAAATAAAGTTTGTCTTGCTCGAAATTTATATTGTAATTAATTTTTGTCAAAAATTAAATCATAAATAATTAAATTGAATATTTAAAATTATAATAAATAAACATAAAAATTAGATTTATTATTCATTAAGTAGTATATAGATGTTAAAGGGTTTATGTATTATGGGGTTTCGAGATTTATGAGCTTACTGATTTAAGTAAGCAGGAATTTAAAGGTCTATAGTCTTTATTTAAAAAATGAAATAACAAAAAATTTATTTTTATTATTTTTTATCATATTTTGAAGGTTATAACCAGTGAAAATATAATAATTTTTAAATTTTTTTGAAAAGTGAATACAATATTTATTTATTATAATCATAATAATTATATATAATATAAATTCAATATAATCAATTTTATTGATAGATATTCTAATAAATCTAAAAAAATAAATTAAAAATCTATAATGAATATGATTCATATTACTTAAAATATAATATGATAACCTAAAATGATTCATTTACAAAGGAAAATATATTACTAAATAATAATTATTTGTTTTGAAATTTTTTTTTTATTTTAAAAAATTTATCTATACTTTTTTGATGAAAAATAATTTATATAAATTATATCTATCTAACTCATAATTTATTTTTTAATTAATATTTATATAAAAATAAACAAATAACTAATTAAAATGAATATTTTAAATTATAATGAAAACAATAACATTGAGATTTATTATTTATTATTTATTATTTTGGGTATACTCGTTTAATTTAAATTAGATCTGTCTCACTGATAATTTAATTTGTAATTAATATTTCTATAAAAATAAACTGATAAATAATTAAAATAAAAATTAAAAATTATACTGAATACAAATTTAAATGATATTTATGATTTATTTTTAATGTATACTAGTTTAATGGTTTAAGTATTTAGAGGTTTTGTCGATTAGGTGTTTAGTGATTTATGTTTTTAGGCACTTAGTTGTTTATATATATTATTTATAAAATAAAATAACAAAAAAAATGTGGTAATTTTTTATCATTTTCATAGGTTATAACCTTTGATAATATAATAATATTTAATATTTTTGAAAAATGAATACAATCTTTAGTTATAATAATATCAAGAATTATATATCATATAAATTCAATATAAAGAATTTTATTGATAGATATATTATTGATGATCAAAAATTCAAATAAATAAACAAATAAGAATAAGATAGAGATTAATTAGAAAACTATTTATAGATATTATAATTATCCTTTATTATATAGGTTATATAGTTTTAATGCTTTAAGTATTTAGGGACTTTTGGGGTTTAGGAGTGTATAGTTTTAAATGTTTAGGTATTTAGTTATTTATAATTTTTATTTAAATAATAAAATTATAAAAAAATTATTTTTGTGATTTTTTATCATTTTTGAAGGTACCTTTGAAAATTTTATAATTTTTAAATTTTTTTTCAAAAGTAAAAATAATATTTAGTTATAATATTATTAATAATTATAAAACATTAAAATTCAATATAAGTAATTTTTTTGATAGATATTATAATTATGAACAAAAAATAAATTAATAAACTATTATTAATAAGATTAATAGTAAATAAAATATAATTTAAACCCCTATTTACAATTATACAAAATCAAAGTAAAATATATTACTAAATAATAATTTTTTTTATTTAATTTTTACTTCTTTTTATAAGCTTATATTTTTTTTTGAATAAAAAATAAATTATTAAAATTATATCTGTCTCACTCATTATTTATTTTGTAATTAACATTTATATGAAAAATAATCTAATAAATAATTAAAATGAATATTTAAAATTATAATGAATAGAAATTTAAATGAGATTTGTGATTTAATATATATGGTATACCGGTTTATTGGTTTGATTATTTAGGAGTTTTAGTGTTTAGGAGTTTAGCAATTTATGTTTTTAGGCATATTGTGGTTTATAGGTTTTACTTAAATAATAAAAATAAGAAAATTTTTTCTTAGATTTTTTTTTGATTTTCAAAGGTTATAACCTTTGAAAATATGATATTTTTTAAAATTCTTTGAAATGTGAAGACCATGTATAATTATATTAATCTTACTGATTATATATCAAATAAATTCAATATAAACAATTTTAATAATAGAAATTATAATAATGATCAAAAATTAAATTCATAAGCTATTTATAAAATTATAAATTTTAATCAAAATATATTTACATGATTCAAAATGATTCAAAATCAAATCAAAATATATTACTAAATAATAATATTTAATTTTTAAAATTTTCCTTATTTTTATAAGCTTATATTTTTAAAAAAAAAATCAATTATTTAAATAATGTTTGTCTCACTCAAAATTTATTTGTAATTAATTTTTGTAAAAAATTAAACTATAAATAATTAAATTGAATATTTAAAAATATTATATATAGACATAAAAATGAGATTTATTATTCATTAAGTAGTATATAGATATTAAAGGGTTTATAAATCATGGGTTTTGGGGTTTATGAGCTTACTGATTTAAGTAAGCGGGCATTTAAAGGTCTATAGTCTTTATTTAAAAAATGAAATAACAAAAAATTTATTTTTATTATTTTTTATCATATTTTGAAGGTTATAACCATTTAAAATATAATAATTTTTAAATTTTTTTCAAAAGTGAATACAATATTTATTTATTATAATCATAATAATTATATATAATATAAATTCAATATAATCGATTTTATTGATAGATATTCTAATAAATCTAAAAAATAAAATAAAAATATACAATGAATATGATTCATATTACTTAAAATATAATATGAAAACCTAAAATGATTCAAAAGCAAAGGAAAATGTAATACTAAATAATAATTATTTGATTTGAAAATTTTTTTTCTTTTAAAAAGTTTATCTATACTTTTTGGATTAAAAATAATTTATATAAATTATATCTATCTAACTCATAATTTATTTTGTAATTAATATTTATATAAAAATAAACAAATGATTAATTAAAAATGAATTTTTTAAATTATAATGAAAATAATATTATTGCAATTTATTATTTATTATTTCGGGTATATTGGTTTAATTTAAATTAGATCTGTCCGATAAAAATTTAATTTGTAATTAATATTTCTAAAAAATAAACTAATAAATAATTAAAATAAAATTAAAAATTATACTGAATACAAATTTAAATGATATTTATGAGTTATTATTAATGTATACTAGTTTAATGTTTTAAATATTTAGAGGTTTTCTCGTTTAGGAGTTTAGTGATTTATGTTTTTAGGCAATTAGTGGTTTATAGGTATTTTTTAAATAATTAAATAACAAAAAAAATTTGTACATTTTTCTCATTTTCTTAGGTTATAACCTTTGAAAATATAATAATATATAAAATTTTTTGAAATGTGAATATAATATTTAGTTATAATAATATTAATAATTATATATCATATAAATTCAATATAAACAATTTTATTGATAGATATATCAATAATGATCAAAAATTAAATTAATAAACTATTAATAATAAGATAGATATTAATTAATAAACTATTGATAGATATTATAATTATCATTTATTATATAGATTTAATGCTTTAAGTATTTAGGGGGTTTTGTGGTTTAGGAGTCTATAGATTTAACGGTTTAGGTATTTAGTGGTTTATAAGTTTTCTTTTAAAAATAAAATTATAAATAAATTATTTTTGTGATTTTTTATCATTTTTGAAAGTTATAACCTTTGAAAATATAATAATTTTTAAATATTTTTTCAAATGTAAATATAATTTTTAGCTATAATAATCTTAATAATTATAAAACATTAAAATTCAATATAAGTAATTTTATTGATAGATATTATAATAATGATCAAAAAATAAATTAATAAACTATTATGAATAAGATTGAAAGAAATTAACATATAATCTCAAAACCTATATACACTGATTCAAAATCAGTGTAAAATATATTACTAAATAATAATTTTTTGTTTTTAAATTTTTACTTCTTTTTTAAGGTTATATTTTTTTTGATTAAAAATAAATTATTAAAATTATATTTATCTCACTCATTATTTATTTTCTAATTAACATTTCTATAAATATAAACTAATAAATAATTAAAATGAATATTTAAAATTATAATGAATTCAAATTAAGATGAAATTTGTGATTTATTATAAATGGTATACCAGTTTATTGGTTTGATTATTTAGGAGTTTTGTTGTTTAGGAGATTAGCAATTTATGTTTTTAGGCATTTTGTGGTTTATTGGTTTTATTTAAATAAAAAAAATAAAATTTTTTTTTTATTTTTTCGGATTTTCAAAGGTTATATAACCTTTGAAAATAAAATAATTTTTAAAATTTTTTGAAATGTGAATACCATGTATAATTATATTAATCTTACTCATTATTTATCATATAAATTCAATATAAACAATTTTAATGATAGATATTATAATATTGATCAAAAATTAAATTTATAACCTATTAATAAAAATATAAATTTTACTTAAAATATATTTACATGACGCAAAATGATTCAAAATAAAATAAAAACATATTACTAAATAATAATATTTAATTTTTAAATTTTTCCTTCTTTTTATTAACCTATATTTTTTTTATTAAAAATCAATTATTTAAATAATGTTTATCTCGCTCGAAATTTATTTTGTGATTAATTTTTGTAAAAAATTAAACTATAAATAATTAAATTAAATATTTATAATTATTATAAATAGACATAAAAATGAGATTTATTATTCATTAAGTTGTATATAGATTTTAAATGGTTTATGTATTTATGGGTTTCGGGCATTATGAGCTTACTGATTTATGTAAGGAGGCATTATTGGCCTATAGGCATTATTTAAAAAATGAAATAAAAAAAAATTATTTTTATTATTTTTTATCATATTATAAAGGTTATAACCATTGAAAATATGATAATTTTTAAATTTTTTTCAAAAGTGGATACAATATTTTTTTATAATAATCATAAAAATTATATATAATATAAATTCAATATAAACAATTTTATTGATAGATATTCTAATAATTAACAAAAAATAAATTAAAAATCTATAATGATTAAGATTTATATTACTTAAAATATAATTAGAAAACATAAAATGATTCAAAATCAAAGGAAAATATATTACTAAATAATAATTATTTGTTTTGATATTTTTTTTTATTTTAAAAAGTTTATCTATATTTTTTTGATGAAAAATAATTTTTATAAATTATATCTATCTAACTCATAAATTATTTTGTAATTAATATTTATATAAAAATAAACAAATAACTAATTAAAATGAATATATTAAATTATAATGAAAACAATAACATTGAGATTTATTATTTATTATTTAGGGTATACTGGTTTAATTTAAATTAGATCTTTCTCACTGATAATTTAATTTGTATTTAATATTTCTATAAAAATAAACTGATAAATAATTAAAATAAAAATTAAAAATTATACTGAATACAAATTTAAAAGATATTTATGATTTATTTTTAATGTATACTAGTTTAATGGTTTAAGTATTTAGAGGTTTTGTCGATTAGGTGTTTGGTGATTTATGTTATTAGGCACTTAGTGGTTTATATATATTATTTATACAATAAAATAACAAAAAAATTGTTATAATTTTTTATCATTTTCATAGGTTATAACCTTTGATAATATAATAATATTTAAAATTTTTGAAATGTGAATACAATTTTTAGTTATATTAATATTAATAATTATATATCATATAAATTCAATATAAAAGATTTTATTGATAGATATATTAATAATGATCAAAAATTAAATAAATAAACTATTAATAATAAGATAGAGATTAATTAATAAACTATTGATAGATATTATAGTTATCTTTTATTAGATAGGTTATATAGGTTTAATGCTTTCAGTATTTAGGGGGTTTTGGGGTTTAGGAGTCTATAAATTTAAATGTTTAGGTATTTAGTGGTATATAAGTTTTATTTAAATAATAAAATTATAAAAAAAATATTTTTGTCATTTTTTATAATTTTTGAAGTTTATACCATTTGAAAATATATTAATTTTAAATTTTTTTTTCAAAAGTAAATATAATATTTAGTTATAATAATCTCAATAATTATAAACATTAAAATTCATTTTAAGTAATTTTATTTATAGATATTATAATAATGATCAAAAATTAAATTAATAAACTATTATTAATAAGATTGATATCAATTAAAATATAATTTCAAACCCTATATACAATGATTCAAAATCAAAGTAAAATATATTACTAAATAATAATTTTTTGTTTTTAAATTTGTACTTCTTTTTATAAGCTTATATTTTTTTTATTAAGAATAAATTATTAAAATTATATTTGTCTCACTCATTATTTATTTTGTAATTAACATTTCTATAAAAAATAAACTAATAAATAATTAAAATGAGTATTTAAAATTATAATGAATACAAATTAAAATGAGATTTGTGATTTATTATATATGGTATACCGGTTTATTGGTTTTATTATTTAGGAGTTTTGTTGTTTAGGAGTTTAGCAATTCATGTTTTTAGGCATTTTGTGGTTTATATGTTTTATAAGCGTATATTTTTATTAGATAAATAATATATTATTTAAATTATATTTATCCAACTCATAATTTATTTTGTAATAAATATTTATAAATAAATACACAAATAAATAATTAAAATGAATATGTGAAAATATAATAAAAAACAATAAAAAATAGATTTATTAATTATTAAGCAGTATTTAGTAGTTTAATGGTTTATGTATTTAGGGATTATGGGATTTAGGAGTTTAATGATTTAACTTTATATGCATTTAGTAGGGCTCATCACGGGATTCGGAGATTGGTGACCTGACCCGAAGTCTTGTCCCGAAAGAATTGGGACTGAGAAAATCCATTGACTTTGACTTTTCCCGTCCCATTCTATCACGTATTTTTTCTTTTGGGATGGTTTCGGATCTTAAGCAATATCCATCCCTAGAACCATCCCGTCCTAAAAAACCTATACTTGAACTAGAAATATATATATATATATATAACATGAAGATGCCACCAATTTTGCTACTGCCCATCCAATTCCAACGCACCTATTGCTATTCCGACGAGTTCCCGGCCACCTCATGCCATTCAGCCGTGTTCAGTTAGGTACAGCCCATGTCTGTCACACTTTCGGTTTCCTTCACCGTGTCTCAGATGCCACCAGCCTTTTGGTTTGTTTTTCTGACGAGAATTGAGTGATTAATTATTATTATTATTATTATGTGTCTCAGTCAGTTTTGTTGAGTATTGGTTGTGGTGTTGTGGTTTGGCCGAATGAGTGGGCCCAATGTGTTATAGTCAATTTTGTAGAGCTTGCTTGTTTGAAATATTTATATGTATTTATGCTTAACATATCATATTAATTAATGGCAATGCAGATGGCACAATCCAGTGGTAAATGAAAAATATAATAAATTGAAGATGATCACATCTCAAATGATCAAAGTACTGGTAAATCCAATCATCATCCTTTCACGAACCCTTCTATTGTTACGGCAGGTTCTTCTATTCCAATTGTAAAATAAAGTCAAGGTTCTTCAATTCCTAGTTTAGAGGATAACAAATTAACTTGTTGGCAATTTGATCAATAACTAGTTAGGGAGGCTTTGGTAAAAATGATCATAAAAGATGAATTGCCTTTTTGTTTTGTTGAGAGCGATGAGTTTAAGGAGTTTTGTGAAGTTAGTGTGCCTCAATTTAAAATTCCATCGCGGCACTCTATGTTGAGGGATTGTTTTTCTGTGTCTTTGAAGGAAAAAAAATTATTTGATAGCATATCATCTCATTATTGTAAAGTTTCATTGACTACCGACACTTGGACTAGCATTCAAAATTTGTCTTATATATGTTTGATTATTCATTTCATTGATTCTCAATGGAATATGCATAAAAGGCTTATGAACTTTTGTGTAATTAAAAGTCATTTTGGAGTTAATATTTGAAATGATATTGAGTTTTGCATGAATGAATGGGGTTTGAGAAAGTTGATGTGCATTACTGTTGACAATCCATCAAATAATGATGTTGAAGTTGAACAATTGAAAAAAAGGCTTGTGAAGAAAAGTGTTGTACCTTTGAGCGGCGAGCATTTTCATATGAGATGTTGTGCTCATATCCTTAACTTAATTGTCAGAGATGGCATTGCAGTAGTTGAGGGTGCTATTCAAAAAATTAGAGGTGTGGTGAAATTTGTGAGGAGCAGTCCTAAAAGATTAGATATCTTTAAGTTATGTGTTGAAGAAGCAAAATTGACTTATTGATTTTCATTGCAATTAGATTGTCTTACAAGATGGAATTCAACTTATTTGATGCAACAAACTGATATAAAATATCATAAAGAATTTGATAAGTTGGTGGACAAAGACAAAAGGTTTTTGAAGGAGTTTGGTTCAAACGTTCAAACTGAGAAAGACTGAAAAATGACAAATTTTTGGCTCGTTTTTTGAAACTTTTTATGAGGTAACTTGTAAATTTTCTAGCTCATAATATTCTACCTCTAGTGTTTATTTTTCTGAGATTATTCGAATTTTTTAAAAAAATGAGCTTTGTGAAAATAGTAGAGATACAATGGTGTATGAAATGGGTATGAAAATGAGGGATAAATTCAACAAATATTGGGGTTCTCTTCAATCAACAAATATTATGATTTTTGTAGCAGTATTGTTGGATCCTAGATATAAGCTCAACTATCTCAAGGTTAAGTACACATAGCATTATGGAAAGGAATTAGCTAAAAATTTGGTGAAAAAGGTTATAAATACTTTAAATGAGATGATGGATGATTATAAAGATTTAAATGAAGATGAATCAAAAGAAGATGATTTTTCTTCTATCATGTTGAAGAAAAATGATGATTTCTTTGATGGTAGTGATACTTATGTTGATGATTATTTTTGTTGAATTGGAGAAAGAACAAGATGTTGCAGCTTTGGAAAAGTTGGATAGGTACTTGGAGGGAAAACATAAAAAAAATAGAATTGATTTTGATCTTCTAAACTGGTGGAAGGTAAATGAGGTTAGGTATCCTTCTTTGGCAAAAGTATCAAGGGATGTATTTGCTATCCAAGCATCTACTATGGCCTACGAATCTACATTTAGCACTGGGGGGAGAACATTAGATAAATTTAGTATACAAATCTTGTAAATTTTAATTTCAATTTTAATTATTTTATTCATTCAATTTAATAAAAATTTGGTTCAATTACAATTTTCAGAGGGGTCTCAAAATCCAAATATTCTTCCAACTATAGTTTGCCAACTAAATTTGGAATGGGTGTATTAAATTTTATAAGGTAATATTTTGTTTTATTATTAATCTTTCATCTTAGAAATTCATGTCTTCATGATTAACATGTTTTCATCATAGGTTGTCCTTCTATAGTGGAGGAAGAAAAGGGAGGAGTTGTTGAAGAGATAATTAATTGGGTTTGGATTTTCGTTGCTGTTCCGGGACAGACCTTTGAAATGATTTATATGGCTAAGTGTCGGGTCAGCTTGATACTTCCTAAACATGCTACTAATGTTGCATATGCACCGGAGTGCAATGCAAGTGGTGGGCACATAAACCGACGAACACATGTTCGTCGTGTCATAAAATATCTTCAGGAATTTCATAAATGAAATTCCTGAAGCCCAGTCAGTTTCGTCAATAATAAGTTCGTCACTCTTACTATTGACGTAGTCGGATATCACGTGTTCATATCCAACACATGATTCCAACATCAGGTAGGTGTAATTCCAACTATGTCTCACATCCGATTGGAACTTCTTCTTCTTAAGATTCGTAGACAAACAGAGACTACCAAACTCTTGTTGTCTGCGAGGAGTGCGAATATATTTTAGTGCATTGCGTATATTATCCACCGTGGGGGAACACACCTTCATACCCGCTTGAACAATCAGGTTAATCACGTGACACATGCATCTGACATGAAAAATCTCTCCTAATGGTGCGTCTCTAATATTCCTAACAGACATATTGATCGCTACTCCATTATTAGATGCGTTATCAAATGTGACACTAAAAATTTTATTTTGAATTTTATATTCCCTAAAGATTTTCATCATGCACTCAAAAATGGCCGGGCCATCATGAGGATGAAGAATCTAAGTGAATCCTAAAATTTTTTTATTGATTGTCCAGTTAGAATCTACATAGTGACTCGTGAGAGATGCATAAGAAGAATCATCGTGACTTGTCCATATATCGGATGTCAGGGACACCATTCCACTATATGCCATAAATTCCTTAATTATTTTTTGTTTTTCTAACTTATATATCTTAAGTATGTCATTCATAGATGTGGACCTAGGAATCCTACAATAAGAATGCTGAAAATAAGTCTGCATGATGCGCACTACCCTTGGATCTTCCGAAAATCTGATCGGAAGACCCATCAATGTGATGAGCCTGGCCATGCCGTCTCTACCCAACTCGCTGGAGTATATGAAGGGAGTAAACTTTGTGACTGAACTCGATCCAGTCTCAAAAAATGTAATGCCAAGTTGGGTTTGCCTAGGATCTAAGGGTCCATATTTTTTGGTGCATAATTCGGCATGTCTCTTAAGGTGCCCAGTCCCAAATGAACTCTTGCATGTTAATAGTCCCATACAATATTTGCACTGTGCCATTTCTTGTTCCTCACCCCTAATATTTTTTTGTGTTATGATTTTAAAATGAGTCCAAACTACAGAAATCCTAGTTTTTTGTTTTTTAGAACTTTGGGTTGAGACGACTGGAGAAACCAAAGTTTCAGCAGCCTCAGACCTCTGTGTAATATTTTTATTTTCCAAATTTAAATACATGTCAGGTGTATTTGTCATTTTTTATGATTTTTATTTTTTCCTAATTTTTTTTCAAGAGAGAGAAAGTATAGAGAGAGATAGTAAAAAAAAGCGTAAAATAAATTATCCGGTAAAAGCAGTAAGGTCGGTCACGTGCACGGTGCACCACAGCAGTTGGAGGGATAGAATTTATAGATTATGTGAGAGAGAAAAAGTTTTGAGAGGATATATGTTTTTGAAAAACATAAATGTTATAGGGAGAGGGATAGAATTTATAGATTATAGATATTAATTTTTTATAAAAAAAAGATATTTTTTTATATTTTATTGAATTTTTAATAAATATTTAGGGAGCAGAATCACGAGGACCATTGGATTCTGCCATCCTAGCAGTTGGAGGCGAATCCAACGGCTGAAATTAAAACTATTTGAAAATTTTTTTTTCCCGTTGGGATTGGGTCGGGAGTCGGGACCGCGGGTCGGAATCAAATTAGACCCGACACGCGGTCATTTTTTTTCGGGAGGGGCCGGGTCATGCCCACGCATGGCCGCGTGAAACCGGCACGGGAAGAACCCGTGTCGGCGTGCCATGCCATGGGGCGAGCCGTGCCGGGTCAGGCACGGCACGGCTCGGGCCAGGCACGGCATGGCACGGCCCGTGCCTAACCCCGGCACGGCACGGGCCGGGCACGATTTTTTAACGTGTCGGGCTGGCCCAGGCACTGCCGAACCGTGCCGTGCCCCGTGCCGGGCCGGGCCGGCCCGGCCCGGTTGACACCTCTATATAATATTTAGTTATAATAATATTAATAATTATATAACATCTAAATTCAATATAAATAATTTTATTGATAGATATTATAATAATGATCAAAAATTAAATTAATAAACTATTAATAATAAGATATATATTAATTAAAAAATATTTACAAAACCCAAATTGATTCAAAATTAAAGTATAATATATTACTTAATAATAATTTTTAATTTTTAAATTTTTACTTATTTTATAAGCATAAATACTTTTATTGATTAAAAATAAATTATTTAAATTATATTTATCGCACTCATACTTTATTTTTTAATAAGTATTTCTATAAAAATAAACAAATAAATAATTAAAATGAATATTTAAAATTATAATAAATAGAAATACAAATTAGATTTATTAATTATTAAATAGTATATAGCGGTTTAATTATTTATGTATTTAGGCATTACAATGTTTAGGAGTTTACTGATTTAACAGTGTATGCATTTAGTGGTTATAGCTTTTATTTAAAAAATAAATAAACAAAAAATTTATTTTTATTATTTTTTGATATTTTCAAATGTTATAACCTTTGAAAATATAATAATTTTTAAATTTTTTTCAAAAGTGAATTCAATATTTAGTTATAATAATCATTATATTTATATTTCATATAAATTCAATATAAAAAATTTTATTCATAAATATACGAATAATGATCAAAAATAAATTAATAATCTATTATTAATAAGATAAATATCAATTAAAATATAATTTAAAAACATAAAATGATTCAGAAAGAAAGCAAAATATATTACTATATGATAAATTTTTATTTAAAAATTTTTTCTTCTTTTTATAAGTTTATCTATATTTTTTGATGAAAAATAATTTAAATAAATTTTTGTCTAGCTCATAATTTATATTGTTATTAATATTTTATAAAAATAAACGAATAAATAATTAAAATGAATATTTTAAATTATAATTAAAAAAATAATATTGAGATTTATTATTTATTATTTAGGGTAAACTAGTTTAAAAAAATTATCTTTTTAGGGATTTAGAGTTTTATGAGTTCTTGATTTAAGTGTCAAGGCATTTAGTGGTTTATAGGTTTTATTTAAATAATGAAATAACAAAAAAAATATTTTTGATATTTTCTCACAATTTCAATGGTTATAACCTTTTAAAATATAATAATTTTAAAATTTTTTAAAAATCTACATATAATATTTTGTAATAATAATCATTATAATTATATATAATCTAAACAAAATATAATGAATTTTATTGATATATATTAAATCAATTATCAAAAAATAAATTAATATGTTATTATTAATATGATAGATATAAATTAAAATATAATTACAAAACCTAAAATTATTCAAAATCAAAGTAAAATTTTTTACTAAATAAAAATTTTTTTTTAGTTTTTGCTTCTTTTTATAATCTTATATATATTTTTTGATGAAAATTAAATTATTTAAATTAGATTTGTATCATTCATAATTTATTTTGTAATTAATATTTTAATAAATTATTTAACTTATAAGTAAGGTTTACGAGTTTAAAGGTTTAACTATTTAGGGGCTTTTGTGTTAAAAAGTTTAGAGATTTAAGTGTTTAGGGATTTATTGGTTTATAAGTTTTATTTAAACAATGATATAACAAAAAATTTATTTTTTTTATTTTTTCTAATTTTTGAAGGTTATCCTTTGAAAATATAATAATTTATAAACTTTTTTTAAATGTAAATATAATATTTATTTATAATAATCTTTATATATTTAAGTCATTTAAATACAATATAAATAATTACATTACTAGATATTATAATAATGATAAAAAAATAAATTAATAAACTATTATTAATAAAATAGATATTATTTAAAAAGTATTTGCAAAATCTAAATTTATTCAAATCAAAGTAAAATATATTACTAAATAATAATTTTTTTTAATGTTTTGTTTTTTTTATAAGTTTATATTTTTGTTATTAAAAATAAATTATTTAAATTATATTTGTCTTACTCATAATTTATTTTGTAATTTATAATTCTATAATAATAAACTAATATATAAATAAAATGAATATTTAAAATTATAATGAATACAAATAAAATTGAGATTTATTATTTATATTTCAGGATATACAGGTTTAATGGTTTAAGTATTTAGGTGTTTTGTAGATTAGAAGTTTAGTGATTTAATTGTTTAGACCTTTAGTGATTTATAGTTTTTATTTAAAGAAATGAAAAAACAAAAAAAATAAAATTTTTGATTTTTTTTTAATTTTTGAAGGTTATAACCTTCAAAAATATAATAATTTTTAATTTTTTTAAATGTGAATATAATATTTAGTTTTAATAATCTTAATAAATATATATAATGTAAACTCAATATAAATAATTTAATTGACATATATTATAATAATGATCAATAAATAAATTAATAAACTAGTATTTATAAGAATGATATAAAATAAAATATAATTGTAAAATCTAAAATGATTCAAAATCAAAATAAGATATATCACTAAATACTAATTATTTATTTTTAAAAATTTGCCTCTTTTTATCAGCATTTTTTAAAGAAAAATAAATTATTTAAACTATATATGTCGCATAAATAATTTATTTTGTAATTAATATTAGTATAAAAATAAACTGATAATTAATTAAAATGAATATTTAAAATTATAATGAATACTAATAAAAATTAGATTTATGATTTATTATTTGGACTATACTAATTTAATGTTTTAAGTATTTATGGGCTTCGAGGTTTAGGAGTTTAGTCATTTTAGAATTTAGTCATTCAGTGGTTTATAGGTTTTATATAAAAAATAAAATAACAAAAAATTTATTTTTGTTATTTTTTCTCATTTTTGAATGTTATAAGCTTTGAAAATATAATAATTTATAATTTTTTTTGAAAAGCGAATATAATATTAAGTTATAATAATCATAATAATTATATATCATATAAATTCAATATAAACTATTTTATTGATATTTATTATAATAATGATCATAAAAAAGTAATAAACAATTATTAATAAGATAAATATTGTTTAAAATATATTTTCAAAACCTAAAATGATTCAAAATCAAAGTGAAATATTTTACGAAATATTAATTTTAAATTTTTAAATTTTTGTATCCATTTATAAGCCTATATATTTTTTGATGAAAAATAAAAAATTTAAATTATATTTGTCTCATTAATAATTTATTTTTTTATTTATATTTCTATAAAAATAAACTAATAAATAATTAAAAAATATATATATAATTATAATGAATACTAATAAAAATGAGATTTATGATTTATTATTTCGAGTATACCTATTTAATGGTTTAAGTTTATTATGGTTTTGGGGTTAATGAGTTTATTGATTTATATGTTTACACATTTAGATGTTTATAGGTTTTATTTAATCAATGAAATAACAAAAAATTTATTTTTATGAAATTTCGTGATTTTCAAAGGTTATAACCTTTGAAAATATAATAATTTCTTAATAGTTCTAAAATATGAATACAATACTTAGTTATAATAATCTTAATAATTATTTTTGTGGTAGATTCAATATAAAAAAATGTATTAATATATATTATTAAAATGATCAAAAATAAATTAATAAACTATTATTAATAAGATAGATATTAATTAAAATATATTTGCAGAACCCAATATAATTCAAAATCAAAATAAATTATATTACTAAACAAAATTTTAAATTTTTAAAATTTTGTTTATTTTTATGAACTTATTTTTTTTTCATAAAAAATTATTTATTTAAATTATATCTGTTTCACTCAATATTTATTTGTAATTAATATATCTATAAAAATAAACTAAAAAATAATTAAAATGAATATTTAAAATTATAATGAATACAAATAAAAATAATATTTATTATTTATTATTTAGGTTATATAGGTTTAATGGTTTAAGTATTTAGGGGGTTTTGGGGTTTAGGAGCCTAGAGATTTAAATGTTTAGGCATTTAGTGGTTTATAAGTTTTATTTAAATAATAAAATAATAAAATAAATTATTTTTTTTATTTTTTATCATTTTTGAAGGTTATAACAGTTGAAAATATAATAATTTTTAAATTTTTTTCAAATGTAAATATAATATTTAGTTATAATAATCTTAAAAATTATAAGACATTTAAATTCAATATAAGTAATTTTATTGTTAGATTTTATAAAATTGATTAAATAATAAATTAATAAACTTTTATTAATAAGATTGATAGCAATTAAAATATAATGCATAACCTATATATAATGATTCAAAATCAAAGTAAAATATATAACTAAATAATACTTTTTTGTTTTTAAAATTTTACTTCTTTTTATAAGCTTATATTTTTTTTGATTAAAAATAAATTATTAAAAGTATATTTGTCTAACTCATTATTTATTTTGTAATTAAAATTTATATAAAAAATAAACTAATAAATAATTAAAATGAATATTTAAAATTATATTGAATACAAATTAAAATGAGATTTATGATTTATTATATGCGGTATACCGGTTTAATGGTTTGATTATTTAGGACTTTTGTCATTTAGGAGTTTATCAATTTATGTTTTTAGGCATTTAGTAGTTCATAGGTTTTATTTATATAAAAAAAATAATTTTTTTTTTGATTTTTTATGATTTTCAAAGGTTATAACCTTTAAAAATAAAATAATTTTTAAATTTTTTTGAAATGTGAATACTATTTATTATTATATTAATCTTACTAATTATATATAATAAAAATTCAATATAAACAATTTTAATGATAGATATTATAATAATGATCAAAATTATATTAATAAACTATTATTAATAATATAAATAATAATTAAAATATATTTACATAACACAATGATTCAAAATCAAATCAAAATATATTACTAAATAATAATATTTAGATAAAAAATCTATTACTATATAAAAATGATTCAGAAAAAAGCAAAACATATTACTATATAATAATTTGTTGTTTTGAATTTTTTTTTTCTGTTAAAATAAATTATTTTTCATTTTAATGCAAAATAATTTATATAAATTATATTTGTCTAACTCATAATTTATTTTGCAATTAATATTTATATAAAAATAAACAAATAAATAATTAAAATTAATATTTTAAATTATAATAAAAACAATAATATTGAGATTTAATATTTATTATTTAGGGTTTTAGAGATTTGGGAGTTATTGAATTATGTGTTTAGGCATTTAGTGGTTTATAGGTTGGTTCTATTTAAACAATGAAATATCAAAAAAATTATTTTTTTTTATTTTTTCACATTTTCAAAGGTTATAACCTTTGAAAATATAATAATCATTATATTTAAATATCATATAAATTCAATATAAATGATTTTATTGATAAATATTCTAATAATGATCAAAAAATAAATTAATGATTTATTATTAATAAGATAGATATCAATTAAAATATAATTACAAAACCAATAATGTTTTAAAAGCAAAGCAAATTATATTATCATATAATAATTTTTTGTTTTTAATTTTTTTTTCTTTTAATAAGTTTATTTAAATTTTTATAATGAAAAATAATAATTATAAATTATAATTGTCTAACTCATAATTTATTTTGTAATTAATATTTATATAAAAATAAACAAATAAATAATTAAAATGAATATTTAAAATTATAATGAAAAAATAAAAATGAGATTTATTATTTATTATTTAGGACATATATGATTAAAAAAATTATCTATTTGGGGTTTTCGAGATTTAGAAGTTATTCATTTATGTATTTAGGCATTTAGTTGTTTATAGGTTTTATTTAAACAATGAAATAACAAATAAATTATTTTTGATATTTTTTCAAATTTTCAAAGGTTATAACCTTTGAAAATATAAATATTTAAAATTGTTTTAAAATGTGAATACAATATTTTGTAATAATAATTATTAGAACAATATATAATATAAACTAAATTTAAACAATTTTATTGATAGATATTATATCAATTATCAAAAAATAAATTAATAAACTATTATTAATATGGTATATATAAATTAAAATTTAATTACTAAAACTAAAATGATTAAAAATCAAAGAAAATTTATTACTAAATAAAAATTTTTGTTTTTTAGTTTTTGCCTCATTTTATAAGATTATATATTATTTTGATAAAAAATAAATTATTTAAATTATTTTTGTCTCACTCATAATTTATTTTGAAATTAATATTTCAAATGATTTTTTAAATTATATCTAAGGTTTATGAATTTAAATGTTTAAGTATTTAGAGGCTTCGGGGTTTAGGAGTTTAGAGATTTATGTGTTTACGTATTTAATGGTTTATAAGTTTTATTTAAACATTGATATAACAAAAAATTTATTTTTTGATTTTTTTTCTCATTTTTTAATGTTATAACCTTTGAAAATATAACAATTTTTAAATTTTTTTTAAATGTGAATACTATATTTATTTATGATAATATTAAAAATTATATATCATATAAATTCAATATAAACAAATATATTAATAGATATTATATTAATGATCTAAAAATAAATTAATAAACTATAATAAATAAGATAGATATTATTTAAAATATATTTACAAAACCTAAATTTATTCAAAATCAAAGTAAAATAAATTACTAAATAATAATGTTTTTGATGTTTTGCTTCTTTTTATAAGTTTATATTTTTTGTTCTTAAAAGCATATTATATAAATTATATTTGTCTTCCTCATTATATATTTTGTAATTTATAATTCTATAAAAATAAAGTAAAAAATAATTAAAATGAATATTTAAAATTATAATGAATACAAATAAAAGTAAGATTTATTATTTATTATTCCGTATATACAGTTTTAATGGTTTAGGTATTTAGGACTTTTGGGGTTTAGTGATTTAAGTGTTTATGCCTTAAGTGATTTATAGTTTTTATTTAAAGAATGAAAAAACAAAAAATTTAATTTTTTTTTAATTTTTGAAGGTTATAACCTTTGGAAATATAATAATTTTTAATTTTTTTTAAATGTGAATATAATATTTAGTTATAATAATCTTAATAATTATATATAATGTAGATTCAATATAAATAATTTTATTATTAGTTATAATAATGATCAATAAATTATTAATAAACTATTATTAAAAAGAATTATATAAATTAAAATATAAATGCCAAATCTAAAATGATACAAAATCAAAATAAAATATTCTACTAAATAATAAATTTTTGTTTTTAAAATTGTGCGTATTTTTATAAGCTTATATTTTTTTTGATGAAATATAAATTATTTAAATTATATCTGTCTCACTAATAATTTATTTTGTAATTAATATTTTTATATAAATAAACTGATAAATCATTAAAATAAAAATTTAAAATTATACTGGATAAAAATTAAAATGAGATTTATGATTTATTATTAATGTATACCAGTTTAATGGTTTTTAGATTTTAAATTTTATGAAATGTGAAAACATTATTTAGTTATAATATTATTAATAATCATACATCATATAAATTCAATATAAACAATTTTATTGATAGTTATTATAATAATGATCAAAAATCAAATTAATAAACTATTAATAATAAGATAGATGTTTATTAAAAAATATTTGAAAAACCCAAATTGATTCAAGATTAAAGTAAAATATATTACTGAATAATAATTTTTAATTTTTAATTTTTAAATTTTACTTATTTTATAAGCGTATATATATTTTTTGATTAAAAATAAATAATCTAAATTATATTTGTCTTACTCATAATTTATTTTGTAATAAATATTTCTATAAAAATAAAATAATAAATAATTAAAAGAATATTTAAAAATATAATAAATAGAAATAAAAATTAGATTTATTAATTATTATGTATTATATATGGTTTAATGGTTTATGTATTTAGGTATTATGGGGTTTAGGAGTAAACTGATTTAATTGTGTATGCATTTAGTGGTTTATAGGTTTTATTTAAAAAATAAAAAAACAAAAAATTTATTTTTATTATTTTTTGATATTTTCAAAGTAACCTTTGAAAATATAATAATTTTTAAATTTTTTTAAAAGTGAATTCAATATTTAGTTATAATAATCATTATATTTATATATCATATAAATTCAATATAAACAATTTTAGTGATTAATATTCTAATATGATTCAAAATATAAATTAATAATCTATTCTTAATAAGATAGATATCAATTAAAATATAATTACTAAACATAAAATGATTCATAACAACCCAAAATATATTACTATATAATAATTTTTTGTTTTGTAATTTTTTTTTATTTTAAAAAATTTATATATATTTTTTTGATTAAAAATAATTTACATAAATTATATTTCTCTAACTCATAATTTATTTTTGAATTAATATTTATATAAAAATAATCAAATAAATAATTATAATGAATATTTAAAATTATAATGAAAAAAATGAGATTTATTATTTATTATTTAGGGTATACCGGTTTAATTTAAATTATTTCTGTCTCACTAATAATTTATTTTGTAATTAATATTTCTATCAAAATAAACTGATAAATAATTAAAATAAAAATTTTAAATTATACTGAATAAAAATTATAATATGATTTATGATTTATTATTAATGTATACCAATTTAATAGTTTAAGTATCTATAGGTTTTGTCGTATATGTGTTTAGCGATTCATATTTTTAGGCATTTAGTGGTTTATAGGTTTTATTTAAAAAATAAAATAACAAAAAAAATATATAATTTTTTGTCATTTTCATAGGTTATAACCTTTGAAAAAATAATAATATTTAAAATATTTTGAAATGTGAATACAATATTTAGTTATAATAACTTTAATAATTATATATCATATAAATTCAATATAAACAATTTTATTGATAGATATTATAATAATGATCATAAATTAAATTAATAAACTATTAATAATAAGATAGATATTAATTAAAAAATATTTACAAAACCCAAATTTATTCAAAATTAAAGTAACAAATATTATTGGATAAAATTTTTTAATTTTTAAATTTTTACTTATTTTATAGGCATATATTTTTTTTGATTAAAAATAAATTAATTAAAATATATATGTCGCTCTCATAATTTAATTTGTAATAAATATTTCTATAAAAATAAACTAATAAATAATTAAAATGAATCTTTAAAATTATAATAAATAGAAATAAAAATTAGATTATTAATTATTAATTAGTATATAGCGGTTTAATGGTTTATGTATTTAGACATTATGAGGTTTAGGAGTATACTGATATAATTGTGTATGCATTTAGTGGTTTATAGGTTTTATTAAAAAAATAAAATAATAAAAATATTATTTTTATTTATTTTGATATTTTCAAAGGTTATAACCTTTGAAAATATAATAATTTTTAATTTTATTTATATGTGAATACAATATTTAGTTATAATAATCATTATATTTATATATCATATAAATTCAATATAAATAATTTTATTGATAAATATTCTAATAATGATCAAAAAATAAATTAATAAACTATTATTAAGAAGATAAATATCAATTAAAATATAATTACAAAACCTAAAATGATTCAGAAGAAAAGCAAAATATATTACTATATAACAATTTTTTGTTTTGAAATTTTTGTCTTTTAAAAAGTTTATCAATAATTTTTTATGAAAAATAATTTATATAAATTATATTTGTCTAACTTAATTTATTTTGTAATTAATATTTAAATATAAATAAACAAATAAATAATTAAAATGAATATTTAAAATTATAATAAAAAAATGAGATTTATTATATATTATTATGTGATACAGGTTTAATTTAAATTAGATTTGTCTCACTAATAATTTATTTTGTAATTTATATTTCTATAAAATAAATTGATAAATAATTAAAATAAAAATTTTAAATTATACTGAATAAAAATTAAAATGTGATTTATGATTTATTATTAATGTATACCAGTTTAATGATTTAAGTATTTAGAGGTTTTGTTGTTAGGAGTTTAGCGATTTATGTTTTTAGGCTTTTAGTGGTTTATTGTTTTATTTAAAAAAATAAAATAACAGAAAAAATTTCTATAATTTTTTATCATTTTCATAGGTTATAACATTTGAAAATATAATAATATTTTAAATTTTTTGAAATTTTATATACAATATTTTGTTATAATAATATTAATTATTATATATCATATAAATTTAATATAAATAATTTTATTGATAGATATTATAATAATGATCAAAAATTAAATTTATAAACTATTAATATTAAGATAGATATTAATTAAAAAATATTTACTAAACTTAAATTGATTCAAAATTAAAGTAACTTATATTACTTGATAATAATTTTTAATTTTTAAATTTATACTTCTTTAATAAGCATATATTTTTATTAGATAAATAATATATAATTTAAATTATATTTGTCACACTCATTATTTATTTTGTAATAAATGTTTCTAAATAAATACACTAATAAATAATTAAAATGAATATTTAAAAATATAATAAATAGCAATAAAATTTAGATTTATTAATTATTAAGTAGTATTTAGCAGTTTAATGGTTTATGTATTTAGGCATTACAAGGTTTAGGAGTTTACTGATTTAACTTTATATGCATTTAGTGGTGTTGCTCACGGGACTCGGAGATTCGCGACCCGACCCGAAGTCTTATCCCGAAAGAATTTGGACTGATAAAAATCCATTGACTTTGACTTTTCCCGTCCCATTCTGTCACGTATTTTTTCTTTTGGGATGGTTCCGGATCTTAAGAAATATCCATCCCGAGAACCGTCCAGTCCAAAAAAACTGATACTAGAACCAGGAATATATATATATATAACATTAAGATGCCACCAATTCCGCAACTGCCCATCCTATTCCGACGCACCTATTGCTGTTCCGACAAGTTCTAGGCCACCTCACGCCGTTCCAGTCATGTTCAGTTAGGTCCATCCCATGTCCGTCGCACTTATGGTTGCCTTCACCGTGTCTCAGATGACACCAGCCTTTTGGTTTATTTTTCTGATGAGAATAGAGTGATTAATTATTATTATTATGTGTCTCAGTCAGTTTTGTTGAGTATTGGTTGTGGTGTTGTGGTTGGGCCGAATGAGTGGGCTGAATGTGTTACAGTCAGTTTTGTAGAGCTTGCTTGTTTGAAATATTTATATGTATTTATGCTTGACATATCATATTAAATAATGGCAATGCAGATGGAACAATCTAGCGGTAAAAGAAAAATACAATAAATTGAAGATGATCACATCTCAAATGATCAAAGTACTTGTAAATCCAATTATCATCCTTTCACGAACCCTCCTATTATTATGGAAGGTTCTTCAATTCCAATTGTAAAAGAAAGTCAAGGTTCATCTGAACCTAAAGATCATAAAAAGTATAAGTCTGCTGTTTGGGAAACTTATAAGATATTAGTTGATTTAGAGGGAAATGAAACTGGTAGGGCAGCTTGTATATGGTGTAGGAAAGAATAATTGGCAAAAAGTGATCAAGGTACTTCGGGTTTATGGAAATACCTGAGATAGACTTGTAGTAAATTTCCACACAAAAAAGAATTAATAGAAGGTCAAAAAGGTAAAGACAAGTCACAATCTTTGTTGAGTTTCACTAAAGGTACTAGTTCAGAGGATAACAAATTAACTTGTTGGCAATTTGATCAACAACTAGTTAGGGAGGCTTTGGTGAAACTGATCATAAAAGATGAATTGCCTTTTTGTTTTGTTGAGAGGGATGAGTTTAAGGAGTTTTGTGAAGTTAGTGTGCCTTAATTTAAAATTCCATCTCAGCACTCTATACTGAGGGATTGTTTTTCTTTGTTTGTGAAAAAAAAGAAGAAATTATTTGATAGCATATCATCTCATTATTGTAGAGTTTCATTGACTACCGACACTTGGACGAGTATTCTAAATTTGTCTTATATCTGTTTGACTGTTCATTTCTTTGATTCTCAATGGAATATGCATAAAAGGCTTTTGATCTTTTGGGTAATTAAAAGTCATTCTAGAGTTAATATTAGAAATGCTACTGAGTTTTGCATGAATGAATGAGGTTTGAGAAAGTTGATGAGCATTACTGTTGACAATCCATCAAATAATGATGTTGTAGTTGAACAATTGAAAAAAAGGCTGGTGAAGAAAAGTGTTGTACCTTTGAGAGGCGAGCATTTTCATATGAGATGTTGTGCTCATATCCTAAACTTAATTGTCAGAGATGGCATTGCAGTAGTTTGAGGCAACAAACTGATATAAAATATCAAAAAGAATTTGATAAGTTGGATGACAAAGACAAAAGGTTTTTGAAGGAGTTTGGTTCAAATGTTCCAACTGAGAGAGACTGAACAAACGCCAAAATTTTGGCTCATTTCTTGGAAACTTTTTATGAGGTAACTTGTAAATTATCTTGCTCATAATATTCTACCTCTAGTGTTTATTTTCGTGAGATTATTTTAATTTTGAAAAAAAAATTGAGCTTTGTGAATATAATAGAGATACAATGATGTCTGAAATGGGTATGAAAATGAGACATAAATTAAACAAATATTGGGGTTCTCTTCAGTCAAATTTTATATTTTATCATTATTATAATATCTATAAATAAATTACTATCAATCTTATTAATAATAGTTTATTAATTTATTTTTTGATCATTATTATAATATCTATAAATAAAATTACTTATATTGAATTTTAATGTTTATAATTATTAAGATTATTATAACGAATTATTATATTTACTTTTTAAAAAAATTTTAAAATTAATATTTTTTAAAAGGGTATAACGTTCAAAAATGTTAAAAAATCACAAAAATATTTTTTTTTATAATTTTATTATTTAAATAAAACTTAATTACCACTAAATACCAAAACATTTAAATCTATAGACACCTAAACCCCAAAACCTCTTAAATACTGAAAGCATTAAACCTATATAACCTATATAATAAAATATAACTATTATATCTATCAAATGTTTATTAATTAATCTCTATCTTATTATTAATATTTTATTAATATAATTTTTGATCATTATTAATATATCTATCAATAAAATTGTTTATATTGAATTTATATGATATATAATTATTAATATTAATATAACTAAAGATTTTATTCACATTTCAAAAATTTTAAATATTATAAGATTTTCAAAGGTTATAACCTATGAAAATGAGAAAAAATTACAACATTTTTTTGTAATTTTATTGTTTAAATAATAACTATAAACCACTAAGTGCTTGAAAACATATATAACTAAACACCTAAATGACAAAACCTCTAAATACTTAAACCATTAAACTAGTATACATTAATAATAAATCAAAAATATCATTTAAATTTGTATTCAGTATAATTTTTAATTTTTATTTTAATTATTTATCGGTTTATTTTTATACAAATATTAATTACAAATTAAATTATCAGTTAAACAGATCTAATTTAAATTAAACCAGTATACCCTAAATAATAAATAATAAGTCTCAATATTATTGTTTTCATTATAATTTAAAATATTCATTTTAATTAGTTATTTGTTCATTTTTATATAAATATTAATTACAAAATAAATTATGAGTTAGTTAGATATAATTTATATAAACTAATTTTCATCAAAAAAATATAGATAAACTTGTTAAAATAAAAAAAAATTCAAAACAAATAATTATTATTTAGTAATACATTTTCCTTGCTTTTGAATCATTTTAGGTTTTCATTTTATATTTTAAGTAATATGAATCTTATTCATTATAGAATTTTAATTTATTTTTTGAGAATTATTAGAATATCTATCAATCAAATTGTTTATATATATAATTATATTATATATAATTATTATGATTATTATAAATAAATATTCTATTCACTATTGAAAAAAAATTAAAAATTATTATATTTTGAAAGGTTATAAACCTTGAAAATATGAGAAAAAATAATAAAAATAAATCTTTGTTATTTCATTTTTTAAATAAAGCCTATAGAGCAATAAATGCCTGCTTACTTAAATCAATAAGCTCATAAACTACGAAACCCCTAAATACATAAACCTTTTAATATCTATATACTACTTAATGAATAATAAATCTCATTTTTAAGACTATTTATTATAATTTTAAATATTTAATTTAATTATTTATAGTTTAATTTTTTATAAAAATTAATTACAAAATAAATTTCGAGCGAGACAAACATTATTTAAATAATTGATTTTTTTTAAATATAAGCTTATAAAAAGAAGGAAAAATTTAAAAATTAAAAATTATTAATTAGTAATATATTTTGATTTGATTTTGAATCATTTTGCGTCATGTAAATATAGTTTAATTAAAATTTATATTTTTATTAATAGTTTATTAATTTAATTTTTGATCATTATTATAATATCTATCATTAAAATTGTTTATATTGAATTTATTTGATATATAATCAGTAAGATTAATATAATTATACATGGTATTCACATTTAAAAAAAATTTTAAAATTATAATATTTTCAAAGGTTATAACCTTTGAAAATCAAAAAAATTCTAAAAAAAAATTTTTATTTTTATTATTTATGTAAGATCTATAGACCACAAAAGGCCTAAAAACATAAATTGCTAAACTCCTAAACAACAAAATTCCTAAATAATCAAACCAATAAACTGGTTTTACATATATAATAAATAACAAATCTCATTTTAATTTGTATTCATTATAATTTTAAATAGTCATTTTAATTATTTATTAGTTTATTTTTTATAGAAAAGTTAATTACAAAGTAAATAATGAGTGAGACAAATATAATTTTAATAATTTATTTTTTTTTTCAAAAATAAATTAAGCTTACAAAAAGAATTAAAATTTTAAAAACGAAAAATTATTATTTAGTAATATATTTTACTTTGATTTTGAATCATTGTATATAGGTTTTTAAATTATATTTTAATAACTATCAATCTTATTAATAATAGTTTATTAATTTATTTTTTGATCATTATTTTAATATCTATCAATAAAATTACTTATATTGAATTTTAATGTTTTATAATTATTAATATTATTATAACTGAATATTATTTTTACTTTTGAAAAAAAATTTTAAATTATTATATTTTCAAAGGTTATAACCTTCAAAAATGAAAAAAAATCTCAAAAATAATTTTTATATTTTTATTATTTAAATAAAAATAATAAATCACTAAATACATAAACTTTTAAATCTATAGTCTCCTAAACCCCAAAACCCCCTAAATACTTAAAGCATTAAACCTATATAACCTATATAATAAATGATAATTATAATATATATTAATAGTTTATTAATTAATCTTTATCTTATTATTAATAGTTTATTAATTTAATTTTTGATCATTATTAATATATCTATCAATAAAATTATTTAAATTGAATTTAAATGATATATTTTTATTAATATTAATATAACTAGAGATTGTATTCACATTTCAACAAATTTTAAATATTATTATATTTTCAACGGTTATAACCTATGAAAATGATAAAAAATTGCAAATTTTTTTTTGTTATTTTATTATTTAAATAATACCTATAATCCACTAAATGCTTAAAAACATAAATCACTAAACTCCTAAACGACAAAACCTCTAAATACTTAAACCATTAAACTAGTATACATTAATCATAAATAATAAATATCATTTAAATTTGTATTAAGTATAATTTTTAATTTTTATTTTAATTATTTATCAGTTTATTTTTATAGAAATATTAATTACAAATTAAATTATCAGTGAGACAGATCTAATTTAAATTAAACCAGTATACCCTAAATAATTAATAATAAATCTCAATATTATTATTTTCTTTATAATTTAAAATATTCATTTTAATTATTTATTTGTTTATTTTTATATAAATATTAATTACAAAATAAATTAGGAGTTAGATAGATATAATTTATATAAATTATTTTTAATCAAAAAAGTATAGATAAACTTTTTAAAAGAAAAAAAATTTTCAAATCAAATAATTATTATTTCGTAATACATTTTCCTTTGCTTTTGAATCATTTTAGGTATTCATATTATATTTTAAGTAATATGAATCATATTCATTATAGATTTTTAATTTATTTTTTTAGATTTATTAGAATATCTATCAATAAAATCGATTATATTGAATTTTTATTATATATAATTATCATGATTATAATAAATAATTATTGTATTCACTTTTGAAAAAAATTTAAAAATTATTATATTTTCAATGGTTATAACCTTCAAAATATGATAAAAAATAATAAAAATAAATTTTTTAATATATCATTTTTTAAATAAAGACTATAGAGCTTTAAATGCCTGCTTACTTAAATCAGTAAGCTCATAATCCCCGAAACCCCTGAATACATAAACCCTTTAACATCTCTATACTACTTAATGAATAATAAATCTCATTTTTTGTCTATTTATAATAATTTTAAATATTCAATTTAATTATTTATAGTTTAATTTTTTACAAAAATTAATTACAAAATAAATTTTGAGTGACACAAACATTATTTAAATAATTGATTTTTTTTAAAAATATAAGCTTATAAAAAGAAGGAAATATTTAAAAATTAAATATTATTATTAATTAATATATTTTGATTTGATTTTGAATCATTTTGCATCATGTAAATATATTTTGATTAAAATTTATAATTTTATAAATAGCTTATTAATTTAATTTTTGATCATTATTATAATTTCTATTATTAAAATTGTTTATATGGAATTTATTCAATATATAATCAGTAAGATTAATATAATTATACATGGTCTTCACATTTCAAAAAATTTTAAAAATTATCATATTTTCAAAGGTTATAATCTTTGAAAATCAAAAAAATTCTAAGAAACAATTTTTTTATTTTATTATTTAAGTAAAATCTATAAAGCACAATATGCCTAAAAATATAAATTGCTAACCTCCTAAACACTAAAACTCATAAATAATTAAACCAATAAACCGGTATGCCATATATAATAAATCACAAATCTCATTTAAATTTCAATTCATTATAATTTTAATTATTTATTTTAATTATTTATTAGATTATTTTTTATATAAATGTTAATTACAAAATAAATAAGGAGTGAGACAAATATAATTTTAATAATTTATTTTTTATTCAAAAAAAATATAAGCTTATAAAAAGAAGTAAAAATTAAATAACAAAAAATTATTATATAGTAATATATTTTACTTTGATTTTGAATCATAGTATATAAGTTTTTAAATTATATTTTAATTACTTTCAATCTTATTAATAATAGTTTATTAATTTATATTTTGATCATAATTATAATATCTATCAATAAAATTATTTATATTGAATTTTAATATTTTATAATTATTAAGATTATTATGACTAAATATTATTTTTACTTTTGAAAAAAAATTTAAAAATTATTATATTTTCAAAGGTTATAACGTTCAAAAATGATAAAAAATCACAAAAATAATTTTTTTATAATATTCTTATTTAAATAAAAATTATAAATCACTAAATACCTAAACATTTAAATCTATAGACTCCTAAACCCCAAAAGCCCCTAAATACTTAAAGAATTAAAACAATATAACTATCAATAAAATTGTTTATATTGAATTTATATGATATATAATTACTAATATTAATATAACTAAAAATAGTATTCATATTTCACAAATTTTAAATATTATTATATTTTCAAAGTTTATAACCTATGAAAATGAAAAAAAATTACAAATTCTTTTTGTTATTTTATTGTTTAAATAATAAACCACTAAGTGCCTAAAAACATAAATAACTAAACTCCTAAACGACAAAACCTTAAAATACTTATCAGTTTATTCAATATAATTTGTATTCAATAAATCATAAAAACCATTAAACTAGTATACATTAATAATAAATCATAAAAATCTTTTAAATTTGTATTCAATATAATTTTAAATTTTTATTTTAATTATTTATCAGTTTATTTTTATAGAAATATTAATTACAAAATGAAATTATCAGTGAGAAAGATCTAATTTAAATTAAACCAGTATAACCTAAATAATAAATAATAAATCTCAATATTATTGTTTTTAATATAATTTAATATATTCATTTTAATTAGTTATTTGTTTATTTTTATATAAATATTAATTACAAAATAAATTATGAGTTAGATAGATATAATTTATATAAATTATTTTCCATCAAAAAAATATAGTTAAACTTTTTAAAATAAAAAAAAATATCAAAACAAATAATTATTATTTAGTAATACATTTTCCTTTGATTTTGAATCATTTTAGGTTTTCTAATTATATTTTAAGTAATATGAATCTTATTCATTAAAGATTTTTAATTTTTTTTTGTGAATTATTAGAATATCTATCAATAAAATTGTTTATATTGAATTTATATTATATATAATTATTATGATTATTATAAATAAATATTGTATTCACTCTTGGAATAAATTTAAAAATTATCATATTTTTAATGGTTATAACCTTAAAAATATGATAAAAAATAATAAAAATAAATTTTCTTTATTTCATTTTTTCAATAATGCCTATAGACCAATAATGCCTCCTTACTTAAATCAGTAAGCTCATAAACCCCGAAACCCCTAAATACATAAACCTTTTAACATCTATATACTACTTAATTAATAATAAATCTAATTTTTATGTCTATTTATAATAATTTTAAATAATTAATTTAATTATTTATAGTTTAATTTTTTACAAAAATTAATTATAAAATAAATTTCGAGTTAGACAAACATTATTTAAATAATTGATTTTTAATAAAGAAAATATAAGCTTATAAAAAGTAGGAAAAATTTAAAAATTTAATATTATTATTTAGTAATATATTCTGATTTGATTTTGAATCATTTTGCGTCATGTAAATATATTTTAATTAAAATTTATATTTTTATTAATAGTTTATTAATTTAATTTTTGATCATTATTATAATATCTATCATTAAAATTGTTTATATTGAATTTATTTGATATATAATCAGTAAGATTAATATAATTATACATGGTATTCACATTTCAAAAAATTTTAAAAATTATCTTATTTTCAAAGGTTATAACCTTTGAAAATCAGAAAAAATCTAAAAAAATATTTTTTTATTTTTATTAATTAAATAAAACCTATAAACCACAAAATGCCTAAAAACATAAATTGCAAAACTCCTAAACAACAAAACTCCTAAATAATCAAACCAATAAACCGGTATTCCATATATAATAAATCACAAAACTCATTTTAATTTGTATTCATTTTAATTTTAATAATTATTTATTAGTTTATTTTTTATAGAAATATTAATTAAAAAATAAATAATGAGTGATACAAATATAATTTTAATAATTTATTTTTTATTCAAAAAAAAATATAAGCTTATAAAAATAAATAAAAATTTAAAAACAAAAAATTATTATTATGTAATATATTTTACTTTGATTTTGAATCATTGAATATAGGTTTTTAAATTATATTTTAATTACTATCAATCTTATTAATAATAGTTTATTAATTTATTTTTTGATCATTATTATAATATCTATCAATAAAATTACTTATATTGAATTTTAATGTTTTATAATTATTAATATTATTATAACTAAATATTATTTTTACTTTTGAAAAAAAATTTAAAAATTTTTATATTTTCAAAGGTTATAACCTTAAAAAATGATAAAAAATCACAAAAATAATTTTTTTATAATTTTATTATTTAAATAAAAATTATAAATCACTAAATACCTAAACATTTAAATCTATAGATTTCTAAACCCCAAAACCCATCTAAATACTGAAAGTATTAAACCTATATAACCTATATAATAAAAGATAACTATTATATCTATCAATAGTTTATTAATTAATCTCTATCTTATTATTAATATTTTTTTAATTTAATTTTTGATCATTATTAATATATCTATCAATAAAATTGTTTATATTGAATTTATATGATATATAATTATTAATATTAATATAACTAAAGATATTATTCACATTTCAAAAATTTTAAATATTATTATATTTTCAAAGGTTATAACCTATGAAAATGATAAAAAATTGCAAAATTATTTTTTGTTATTTTATTATTTAAATTAAACCTATAAACCACTAAATGCCTAAAAACATAAAACACTAAACTCCTAAACTAAAAAAACCTATAAATACTTAAATCAATAAACTAGTATACATTAATAATAAATAATAAATATCATTTAAATTTGTATTCAGTATTATTTTTAATTTTTATTTTAATTATTTATCATTTTATTTTTATAGAAATATTAATTACAAATTAAATTATCAGTAAGACAGATCTAATTTAAATTAAACCAGTATACCCTAAATAATAAATATTAATTCTCAATAATATTGTTTTCAATATAATTTAAAATATTCATTTTAATTATTTATTTGTTTATTTTTATATAAATATTAATTACTAAATAAATTATGAGTTAGATAGATATAATTTATATAAATTATTTTTCATCAAAAAAATATAGATAAACTTTTTAAAAGAAAAAAAAATTTCAAAACAAATAATTATTATTAGGTAATACATTTTCCTTTGCTATTGAATCATTTTAGCTTTTCATATTATATTTTAAGTAATATGAATCTAAATCATTAAAGATTTTTAATTTATTTTTTTTAATTTATTAGAATATCTATCAATAAAATTGATTATATTGAATTTATATTATATATAATTATTATGATTATAATAAATAAATATTGTATTCACTCTTGAAAAAACATTAAAAATTATTATATTTTCAAAGGTTATAACCTTTGAAAATCCGAAAAAATCTAAAAAAAAATTTTTATTTTTTTTATTTAAATAAAACCTATAAACCACAAAATGCCAAAAAATATAAATTGTTAAATGCCTAAACAACAAAACTCCTAAATAATCAAAAAAATAAACCGGTATACCATTTATAATAAATCACAAATTTCATCTTAATTTGTATTCTTTATAATTTTAAATATTCATTTTAAATAATTATTAGTTTATTTTTTATAGAAATGTTAATTACAAAATAAATAATGAGTGAGACAAATATAATTTTAATAATTTATTTTTAATCAAAAAAAAATATAAGCTTATAAAAAGAAGTAAAAATTTTAAAACAAAAAATTATTATTTAGTAATATATTTTACTTTGATTTTGAATCATTGTATATAGGTTTTGAAATTATATTTTAATTGCTATCAATCTTATTAATAATAGTTTATTAATTTATTTTTTGATCATTATTATAATGTCTATAAATAAAATTACTTATATTGAATTTCAATGTTTATATTTATTAAGATTATTATAACTAAATATTATATTTACTTTTGAAAAAAAATTTAAAAATTAATATATTTACAAAGGGTATAACCTTCAAAATTGATAAAAAATCACAAAAATAATTTTTTATAATTTTATTATTTAAATAAAACTTATATACCACTAAATACCTAAACATTTAAATCTATAGACTCCTAAACCCCAAAACCTCCTAAATACTGAAAGCATTAAACATATATAACTTATATTATAAAAGATAACTATAATATCTATCAATAGTTTATTAATTAATCTCTATCTTATTATTAATAGTTTATTAATTTAAATTTTTGATCATTATTAATATATCTATCAATAAAATTGTTTATATTGAATTTATATGATATATAATTATTAATATTAATATAACTAAAGATTGTATTCACAATTCAAAAATTTTAAGTTTTATTATATTATAAAGGTTATAACCTATGAAAATGAAAAAAATTACGACATTTTTTTTTGTAATTTTATTTTTTAAATAATATATATAAACCACTAAGTGCCTAAAAACATAAATCACTAAACACCAAATGGACAAAACCTCTAAATACTTAAACCATTCAACTAGTATACATTAATAATAAATCATAAAAATCATTTAAATTTGTATTCAATATAATTTTAAATTTTTATTTTAATTATTTATCAGTTTATTTTTATAGAAATATTAATTACAAATTAAATTATCAGTGAGTCTGATCTAATTTAAATTACACCAGTATACCTTGAATAATAAATAATAAATCTCAATATTATTGTTTTCATTATAATTTAATATATTCATTTTAATTAGTTATTTGTTTATTTTTATATAAATATTAATTACAAAATAAATTATGAGTTAGATAGATATAATTTATATAAATTATTTTTCATCAAAAAAATATAGATAAACTTTTTAAAATAAAAAAAAATATCAAAACAAATAATTATTATTTAGTAATACATTTTCCTTTGATTTTGAATCATTTTAGGTTTTCTAATTATATTTTAAGTAATATGAATCTTATTCATTATAGATTTTAATTTATTTTTTGTGAATAATTAGAATATCTATCAATAAAATTGTTTATATTGAATTTATATTATATATAATTATTATGATTAATATAAATAAAAATTGTATTCACTCTTGAAAAAAATTTAAAAATTATCATATTTTAATGGTTATAACCTTAAAATATGATAAAAAATAATAAAAATAAATTTTCTTTATTTCATTTTTTCAATAATGCCTATAGACGAATAATGCCTCCTTACTTAAATCAGTAAGCTCATAAACCCCGAAACTCCTAAATACATAAACTTTTTAACATCTATATACTACTTAATGAATAATAAATCTCATTTTTCTGTCTATTTATAATAATTTTAAATGTTCAATTTAATTATTTATTGTTTAATTTTTTACAAAAATTAATTACAAAATAAATTTTGAGTTAGACAAACATTATTTAAATAATTGATTTTTAATAAAAAAAAATATAAGCTTATAAAAAGAAGAAAAAATTTAAAAATTAAATATTATTATTTAGAAATATATTTTGATTTGATTTTGAATCATTTTGTGTCGTGTTAATTTACTTTAATTAAAATTTATATTTTTATTAATAGTTTATTAATTTAATTTTTGATCATTATTATAATATCTATTATTAAAATTGTTTATATTGAATTTATATTATATATAATTAGTAATATTAATATAATTATACATGGTATTCACATTTCAAAAAATTTTAAATATTATCTTATTTTCAATGGTAATAACCTTTGAAAATCAGAAAAAATCTAAAAAAAATATTTTTTTATTTTTATTATTTAAATAAAACCTATAAACCACAAAATGCCTAAAAACTTGAATTGCTAAACTCCTAAACAAGAAAACTCCTAAATAATCAAACCAATAAACCGGTATACCATATATAATAAATTACAAATCACATTTTAATTTGTATTCATTATAATTTTAAATATTCATTTTAATTATTTATTAGTCTATAATTTATATAAATGTTAATTACAAAATAAATAATAGTTAAACAAATATAAATTTAATAATTTATTTTTATTTGAAAAAAAATATAAGCTTATAAAAAGAAGTAAAAATTAAATAACAAAAAATTATTATTTATTAATATATTTTACTTTGATTTTGAATCATTGTAAATAGCTTTTTAAATTTTATTTTAATTACTATCAATCTTTTTAATAATAGTTTATTAATTTATATTTTGATCATAATTATAATATCTATCAATAAAATTACTTATATTGAATTTTAATGTTTTAAAATTATTAAGATTATTATAACTAAATATTATTTTTTCTTTTAAAAAAAATTTAAAAATTATTATATTTTCAAAAGTTATAACCTTCAAAAATGATAAAAAATCAAAAAAATAATTTTTTTATAATTTTATTATTTAAATAAAAATTAAAATCATTAAATACCAAAACATTTAAATCTATAGACTTCTATACCCCAAAATCCTCGAAATACTTAAATCATTAAACCTATATAACCTATATAATAAAGGATAATTATAATATCTATCAATAGTTTATTAATTAATCTCTATCTTATTATTAATAGTTTATTAATTGAATTTTTGATCATTATTAATAAATCTATCAATAAAATTGTTTATATTGAATTTATATGATATATAATTATTAATATTAATATAACTAAATATTGTATTTACATTTCAAAAATTTTAAATATTATTATATTTTCAAAGGTTATAATCCTATGAAAATGAGAAAAAATTACAAATTTTTTTTTGTTATTTTATTGTTTAAATAATACTTATAAACCACTAAGTGCCTAAAAATATAAATCACTAAACTCCTAAACGACAAAACCTCTAAATACTTAAACAATTAAACTAGTATACATTAATAATAAATCATAAATATTATTTAAATTTGTATTCTATATAATTTTTAATTTTTATTTTAATTATTTATCATTTTATTTTTATAGAAATATTAATTACAAATTAAATTATCAGTGAGACAGATCTAATTTAAATTAAACCAGTATACCCTAAATAATAAATAATAATTCTCAATATTATTGATTTTCATTATAATTTAAAATATTCATTTTAATTAGTTATTTGTTTATTTTTATATAAATATTAATTACAAAATAAATTATGAGTTAGATAGATATAATTTATATAAATTATTTTTCACCAATAAAATATAAATAAACTTTTTAAAATAAAAAAAAATTAAAACAATTAATTATTATTTAGTAATACATTTTCCTTTGCTTTTGAATCATTTTTGGTTTTCATATTATAATTTAAGTAATATCAATCTTATTCATTATTGATTTTTAATTTATTTTTTGAGAATTTTTAGAATATCTCTCAATAAAATTGTTTATATCAAATTTATATTATATATAATTATTATGATTATTATAAATAAATATTGTATTCACTCTTGAAAAAAATTTAAAAATTATTATATTTTCAAAGGTTATAACCATGAAAATATGAGAAAAAATAAAAAAAATAAATTTTTGTTATTTCATTTTTTAAATAAAGCCCATAGACCATTAAATGCCTGCTTACTTAAATCAGTAAGGTCATAAACTACGAAACCCCTAAATACATAATCCTTTTAATATCTATATACTACTTATTGAATAATAAATCTCATTTTTATGTCTATTTATTATAATTTTAAATATATAATTTAATTATTTATATTTTAATTTTTTACAAAAATTAATTACAAATTATATTTCGAGCAAGACAAACTTTATTTAAATAATTGATTTTTAATAAAAAAAATATATGCTTATAATATAAGGAAAAATTTAAAAATTAAAAATTATTAATTAGTAATATATTTTGATTTGATTTTGAATCATTTTGCATCATGTAAATATATTTTTTGAGCTTATATTTTTTATATTTTTTATTTAAATAATTTTTAATCATTTTGCATCATTTTGAATCATTTTACGAACTTTGAAAATTAAAAAAAATCTAAAAAAAATATTTTTTTTTATTTTTTTTATTTAAACAAAACCTATAAACCACAAAATGCCTAAAAACATAAATTGCTAAACTCCTAAACAACTAAACTCCTAAATAATCAAACCAATAACCGGTATACCATATATAATAAATCACAAATCTCATCTTAATTTGTATTCATTATAATTTTAAATATTCATTTTAATTATTTATTAGTTTATTTTTTATATAAATGTTAATTACAAAATAAATAATGAGTGAAACAAATATAAATTTAATAATTTATTCTTTATTCAAAAAAAAATATAAGCTTATAAAAAGAAGTAAAAATTTAAAAACAAAAAATTATTATTTAGTAATATATTTTACTTTGATTTTGAATCATTGTATATAGGTTTTTAAATTATATTTTAATTACTATCAATCTTATTAATAATAGTTTATTAATTAATTTTTTGATCATTATTATAATATCTATCAATAAAATTACTTATATTGAATTTTAATTTTTTTTAATTATTAAGATTATTATAACTAAATATTATTTTTTCTTTTGAAAAAAAATTTAAAAATTATTATATTTTCAAAGGTTATAACCTTCAAAAATGATAAAAAATCTCAAAAATAATTTTTTATATTTTTATTATTTAAATAAAATTTATAAATCACTAAATACCTAAACATTTAAATCTATAGACTTTTAAACCCCAAAATCCTCTAAATACTTAAAGCATTAAACCTATATAACCTATATAATAAAGGATAATTATAATATCTATCAATAGTTTATTAATTAATTTGTATCTTATTATTAATAGTTTATTAATTTAATTTTTGATCATTATTAATATATCTATCAATAAAATTATTTATATTGAATTTATATGATATATAATTATTAATATTAATATAACTAAAGATTGTATTTACATTTCAAAAATTTTAAATATTATTATATTTTCAAAGGTTATAACCTATGAAAATTATAAAAAATTACAATTTTTTTTTGTTATTTTATTATTTAAATAATACCTATAAACCACTAAGTGCCTAAAAACATAAATCACTAAACTCCTAAACTATAAAACCTCTAAATACTTAAACCATTAAACAAGTATACATTAATAAAAAATCATAAATATCATTTAAATTGTATTCAGTATAATTTTTAATTTTTATTTTAATTATTTATCAGTTTGTTTTTATAGAAATATTAATTACAAATTAAATTATCAGTGAGACAGATCTAATTTAAATTATACAAGTATACCCTAAATAATAAATAATAAATCTCAATATTATTGTTTTCATTATAATTTAAAATATTCATTTTAATTATTTATTTGTTTATTTTTATATAAATATTAATTACAAAATAAATTATGAGTTAGATATAATTTATATAAATTATTTTTCATCAAAAAAATATAGATAAACATTTTAAAATAAAAAAAAAATTTCAAAACAAATAATTATTATTTGGTAATACATTTTTCTTTGCTATTGAATCATTTTAGGTTTTCATATTATATTTTAAGTAATATGAATCTAAATCATTATATATTTTTAATTTATTTTTTTT